>JH720005.1:0-91003 GCA_000231845.2 Tetrahymena malaccensis 436 | reverse complement strand
TAAGAATAAACTAGTAAATAATTTATATCAGCAAATGTTTAAAATGAAAAATGACTTAAATTAAAAAAGCATAATCAGTATCAAAAAATAAATCAATCAAGTAAAATGATTGTTTTAGTTTTAATTCATGTTTATATTAATACAATCCAAAACAAATAAGCTATTTTTACCGTAAATAAAGTGTCAAATTTAAGAGATTAGTGCAGTTTGCTAATGCAAAGCCTAAGCCTGAGGCACCATTTGGACCGATTTAATTTCCACTTTTTAAATATTGAAGAAAATTTTAGTTAGTTAGTAGTAAAAATGAATAAAAAATATGATTAAGAATAAGCTAGTAAATAATTTAAGTAAGGTTTGAAAATTAAAAATCTGATAAAAAAAGATAAATATAAATTTGAATAAATAAATAATAATATAAATGAGAATATTTCTTGAAAAAAATTTAACTTGAAAAAAAGGATAAAATAAATAAGAATAATTTTTGTAAATTAAAATCTACTGGAGATCAATATGGAGATGAGTATGAGTTTATAGAGAAGAGCTTAAAAACTTTTTTAATTGTAAAAATAAAATTAAAGAGTAATTAATTACAAAATAAAAACTTACATCTTCTAGATTTTGAAAATATTTATTCTATTATATCATTTATTTTGTTTTTTTTTTCAGTAAACAAAATTTAATTGAAATTTAATTAATTATAAAAATTGTTATTTATTTTTTAATAAAAATAAATTTAAATAAGATATAATAGATTCTCCATGTGTGAAATCGGTTTGTAAAAATTTTTCAAAATTGATGATTCTCAAATTTTAAGCATAAAAAATATACCGAATAAATAATTTCATAATTTGACTTGGTTTTATGTAAAATCATGATATATAAAAAGTAAATTAATATTTGAATGATATATTTAAATAAATAAAAATATTATAAAGTTTTCTTAAAAAAAAAATAATGAATCAGTAAGCATTTGATCAAATTAATTTTGATTAACTATTTAATCAACTAATATATTAGATATAAATAAAAATTGAATTGGAATTGATTGAAAAACCCTTTTTAAAGAGAAGTTTACTTTATATATATATAGAGGTTTACAATATATTTTCTTGCTAAGTGTAGTTATATTTAATAGTTTAGCTATAACATAGAATCAAGCCATAAGAGTAGTATTTGATATATTGATGAAATTCATTCTTGTTTGTTTTGTTTGAAATCATGTAAGAATATTAATTTCAAAATACAAGCTATATTCGTGAAGGATTTGAATGGTTAATTTTTGAAATTTAGAATTTTTATTTTCCAATTTCTAATTTTTCATCTTTGAGAAGGGGTTCTTCTAGGCTATCCTCCTCTCTATTCATTGTTAGGGAATGTATTGTTTGAATAATTTCTCACAAACATTTATCCCTACACTCCCATTTGTGAGTAGTCGTTTGCATATAATTCATTCATAACAGGACCTTATAGGTTCTGGTAAAAAAATTGTCCTGCCATGTAGTCTTAGTTGAAAATACTTTAGTATTGTTACTACTCGTAATAATTTTATGATTGGCTGTTTAGCTGTCTTTCGTCTTCATATTCGCTCAATCCAAAAATTTGATTTTTAATGCTTTCAAAGTTTATTTTCTCCCTTTCCTTTAATTTGAAATACACTTTCATTGTCATCAAACTATCACTACCTGCCTAATGCTGTGGTCCAATTCTTTCAAGCTGATATAAAAAGGATTAAATTATTGTTTTCGTTTTTATAGCCATAAAATAAATTTTATAATGTTATAATTTAATATCTAATTTGTAATTTAAATTAAATATAATAAATACATCTAAGCTCTTTGAAAGTTTCTCTAAACCAAGATATTTGAATCCATCTATTTCTTATATAATGAGTTTAACATCTACAGATAGAGGGAAGTAGTGGTGCTATTACTCATAAAACTCTTTGCATGTATTAGGTAACTTTTAATCAATTAAAGTCTTCAAGAAATAGCAGTAATCAAAACCACCGTGGAAAGTAACCCAACAAATATCTTCATTAAACAATAACCCACTGCTATACATTAATTCTGCAAAATCGGCTGGCTATATACCCCTTCTAGCATGGTCTTTGAACTGGATTCCAGATTCTTCTAAGAACTTAATAGCTTCTTTATTGCATGAATCCTTGCTTTTTTGAACATAATTAATATTAATTAATTAAAAATATACTTTTAAAATTAAGTATTTTAAGCAACTAAAATGTTAATCTTAAAATAAATATTTATTTATTTATTTATTTATTTTATTTTTAAATTAAATTGTTGATTTGTTAATTGAAATAAATGATTGATTACTCTTTATTGAATGCAAAGTTAAATTGAAAAGTACATGCTGAAGGATAAGTACCATCACTTTTAGCAAAAGTTAAGCCGATCTAAATTGTATTCAAATTATCTGCATTCTACTTGATTTTAAGGTATTCTGTCTAAGCCTTTATTTATTTATTTATTTATTTATTTATTTATTATTAATTTATTAATTAATTAATTATTTAAAACTTAGTTGATAAAAATTCTATTGCATTTTTAATTATTTGTTTTTTGCTTCCTCAAATTTAAAATGTGTTTTATAATATAATTTTCAATATAATTAATTTAATAATAAAAATGCTTACTGTTTGATAAAGAACACCTGGAAATTCTGTATCCTAATTTTTAAAAATAATAAATCAGAATTAAAATAAAAGGTAGTTTTCATATTTATTATTAATCTAACACATCACTAAAACTTTGCAATAGCTTAGCTAACATTTCACTAATTGAGATAGATAGGTAGTAAGTATTTTTACTTTAAAAAAGAAAAATAAAATTGTTTCGTAGCTATCTTAATTTGAATAAAATATCCACATGGGTGCCTAATTGCCTATTAAACTAAATTTGTATTTATCCTTGAATTTCATTTAAACAGATGAGTAGCAAACTTTGCATTTTTGTGATGAAAGATTAGCATAAATAAATATGAAAACAATCGGATAGATGGCAAGGGTAATAAATTACTAAAGCGACAAATTGACATTCTTCAGCGAGATCTTAAATCAACAAGAATTCTTTCTCTAGATTATCTTACCAAACCTCCCTAATTATCTCGCCTTCTTTTGAAGATTTATCCCTTATTTCATTTTATTAATGAAAATGATGATTTCAATATTTTGAATACATAATATCATACAAAAATAAGCTGCAAGCATAAAAAATGCTGCATCATTTTCATAAAAATTTAGCTACCCTAATAAGCTCTACTTACTAGTTGTAGGAGGTTGATTATTCATTTGACACAGATCAACAAAAACTACAAAAATAAAAATGCTTCAATTCTTCTTGTTTTGCTTGGCAATTAATAGCTGCTATACTTGCTTGTTGCTTGATTTATTTTACTTGTTTATTTCAAAAAAATTATATTTTCTCCTTCTTCTTTTATTAATTTTCTAAATCTTGTCAATATTCTGTATAATTAAATGAATAGAAAATATTATTTTTCAATATAATATCAGAATATCTATCATCACATACATAAGAAGCCATATTATAATGAACTATTATTCCATATAATCTCAATAATACTTAGCACATATTTGTATTATCTTCTCCTTCATTCCTACACTATGAAAATGTGTATTTACTATAGCTTAGAATTATTCAAAATTATATCCTTCTACCTAGTAATATGAACTAATATATTTTATCTTAGTTAACATCTATAAAATTTATAAACAAAATATCTTATAAGAAATGATTTCTTGTTTTAAAATATTATTTTATCTAGAAAAATATTAGAAATTGCTTCTAAAAAAGATAAATTCTCTTAAAACATTTAATTATTTAAATGCATCTACTAAAAATAAAACCTTGTGAAATTAAATAAATAAATTACCAAAGTTAATTTAAATTTTTATTAAGAATTGGTATGTAAGCACAATATTCCTTTAAATGTATTATAAATATAATGATTAACTTAGTTATTTTTTTGATATGAAACTCTAAAACTGTGATATCAAATTTAAATTTTATTAAAAAATAACTCCCATTCAAAATTAAATTTAGTTATTTAGCACAAAAAAATAAATTTGATGTATAAATACTTCTTTAATTTTAAAGAGATCTTTTTATTTCTTGAAATATTTTAATTTATTTATTATGTGATTTATTTGAAAAATTATTGAAATTAATTATTATTAAAAAAAGACTAAATAATGACATTTTAAAATTAATTTAATTTTAATTTATGATATTTATTTTTTTAATTAATTTGTTGAATATTTTATATTTTTATATATTATTCTATTTATCATGATAAATTTTTAAATTATTAATACTTGCCTATTCACAAAGGATAAATTAAATCTAGTTTGCAAAAATTTATTTTTATTTGTGATATAAAGTTTAATTTAATGTTGCAATCTTTAACTTTACAATAAATTTATGAAATATGTTTACCATTATTTTTAATTAAATATTTTAGTAAATTATTTAGTAAAAAATTTTATAATAAACGGTTATTTAATTTTTCTTAAGAATTTTTATAAATATTAAATTTTTAATTAAACATAAATGATAAATTTGATGAAATTTTAAACAAATTCATTTTTTTATTTGTGAAATAAGTTTATATTTAATTGATTAGTAAAATATTTTATATTATTATTAACTAAAAAAAGGCTTATTTAGTCTAACTATTCAATTTGTTTTGAGAATTTATACGAATTATAAATATTTAGCTATGCACAAAAGAAAAATTAAATGATATTTTCAAATAAATTTATTTTTTTTATTTTTGAGATTTTTTTAATTAACGAGTTAAAATATTTGATATTTTTATTATTTACTGATAAATGTTTAATTATTATTTTCTATTTATATTGTAAATTTGTTTTTAATATTATTAAACACTGTTAGTGAGAAACACTCATATTTACGTTATTTTTTTCATAATATATTTTAATTGTTTACTTAAACTTAAATAAAAGATAGTTCAATTTTTTTGCTTTCTTACAAATGAATCTAGAGTAAAATTGCTTTTTTATTATTTTTTTTAATCAGACTTTCTGTTTTTTTTATCACTTTACTTTGTCTTTGTATCTTATTTTGTATTAAAATTATTTAATATAGAAACTGGTTTTTTTTCTTCATTTTGTGAATTTTACTAAGAATTATTTTATTCAAGCTTATTGAATTTTTCTTCTTATACTTTCATGCAATTTGTTATGTGACTATTTACAAAAGTAGCGTTACCATAAGAATCGAGTTATAAAAAGCATATTGGGCATTCAAATAATCTTGGAATAAATTTTTTTTTCAATTTTAGCTACTCTTCCATTTATTGTGGAGTAAGAGCATCAGCAGGAATTCTCTTTTTGTTATTTATTTATGACCCTGAATTGTGTTCAATATATTACTAGGACATAAATTCAGCATTTTCATCATAAACATACATAGAACTACTATTTTCTTTTTCATTTTACATTTTATTTGGAAATACATTTCTATTTATTCTAACATCTAATTTAGAAGAATCTTCAGACATCATCATACCTATATACTCTTATGATTATACTGATTATTATTATTAGAAGCTAACTTCACTTTTTTCTGATTTTCTTTAGAAGTATTGAGTTTAATTTATTTACTAAGATTGGAATTGTTAATTTTAGAGAGTGGGCTCAGGAATCATTTAGGTTTCTCTTTGTTGAACAGAACTAGGTATTTAATTTTAACTACCTCCACTCTATAATATAAATTATGGTGTCATAGAATTAACTTTATCTGATAATGACTATCTTTTTTCTTCTTAACTCTTTTTTTCAGATATTTAAGAAAGCCTCTCTGAAACATTTTTATTTAAAATCTTTTTTAAGTAAATTAAATCATCATCATCATCTTCATTGTCTTCTTCATCATCGTCTCCATACTCTTCTTCTTCCTCATTTTATATGTCATTTATTTCACTTTCGTTGTTGCTTTCACAATCACTTTCATTTATTCCCTGCTTATCAAATTTTCTGAGTTAAAATTACTATAAACCATTAATTTAATTTTTTTCGTTTAGTTAAATTTCTTGGAATTTTGTTTGTTTTTATATATTATTGTAAGAGTCATTTTCATGAAAAGAATCTTCATTTTCATCTTCCTGATCTTCACTTTCATATTTATCGATCAAGCTTAGGAAAGAGGGTTATATTAAATTATTGGGATGTAATTTAGACTCTTCGCTAGTTTTTAAACTGATATTAGATGTTTCTTAATGATTGAAAACATTCCCTAAATTTTAATCATTAAAAATTAGTTTTTTATTTTAAGTTTGTAAAGGATTTAAGTTAGAATTGTTATTTTCTTAATTGCTAAAGTAAGTTGTCAAAGAGTTTTGATTTTTATTTCCAATTGATCTTTTAGAAGAACTCTTGCTTGAAGATTACATTCTGGAATTATTTAAACTTTTGTCACTCTTAGCAAAATATTTACTCAATCCTTAGTTTTTGATTTCATTTTAGTCAATGAGTTGGCTCAACCTAATTCCAATTAACCTCAGAGGCTCAGTTGGCAAAAGCTCCTTGACTAATTCCTTGGCTATCTTCTCAATTTGTTCGCTGTCTTAAATATATTTATCAAGCATTCTGCTTTTAGATCTCATTTAAAATTTTACATTTTTAAAAGAAACTGCCAAATGTTTGCCAACCTTTTATTCCTCTTTAGCATCTTCAGCTAATAGCTCAGAAATTTAATGTATTTTTTGATGTATTTCCTCTATAGTTGATATTGCTTAAAATGTTCTACTTACTGAAAGACTTTTTTTCTCGGCCTCTTCTTCGTGCCATGAACGACCAATACCTAGAGCACTGGAAACTAAGTGTTCAAAAGAAAGATCTTTAAAACAAATTTTTATATCAATTATTCTTTCTAAAATTTAGCTACATTTATCTATTCTAATGCCTTTCAATATTTACTCAGTAACATTTCCAATCCCAGGAATTTTTCTGATAGGCAAATCTTTCATAAAATCCTTAACTTTTTCATCGTCATTAATCAATTAGAACTGGCCGTTGGGCTTATTCATATCTGAACAGATCTAAAAATATAATAAAAACAAGCAATAAATAAATAAATAAATAACTTTATTAATGTTCACAAAAAGTACCTTAGCCAGCATTTTATTTGGTCCAATACCACAAGAACAAGTTAAGCCTCCTGTGGATTCAAATACTTAATTTCTAATTGAATGACATAAATCGTATATTTGAGCATCCGAATTAATATTATTTTATTGCAAATAGTCTGTTATATCAAGATTAGCTTCATCTAACCCCATGCTTTCCATATTAGGATCATATTAGTATAGGACTTTTTTAAATAAATCGCTTGCTTTTCTATATTTTTCAAAATTACAAGGAATTAAAATTAATTAAGGACATAGCTTTTTAGCAATAAAACCAGGCATAGCAGATCTCACTCCAAATTTTCTAGCAATATAATTAGCTGTACTAATCATTGACATACCACCTACAGCCACTGGGAGGTCTCTTTTAATTCAAATAAAAGGATAAATTTAATTTTATACAATAAAAAATACTTTAGTTGAGGTCTATCCTTAAGCTCGCAAGCAACATAAAACATATCCATATCAAAATGAACCCAAACCCTATCAAATTGAGTTAGCTATTTAATTTAATCTAATTTCTCTTCACATTCTTTCTTTATTTTCAAAAGCTTTATATGATCTTACTTTGTTTGTTCTATTATTTACTTCATCTCTTTAATCCTTTCATCATATTATTCCCTTTTCATTTACTATCTTTTATAGAATTCACTTGATTAAGTGGTTTCATTTATGATTTTATTTATCTTATCTTTATCTACATTATCCAAACCAGCTTTATTTCCCACAAATAGGTATTGAACCTCTCCTTTATTTTATTCATTTTCTTCTAGATTATGATGAGTTTAAGACATTTCAAATTCAAAATTTAATCAGAGTGCTAATAATTTTAATTTTTTAAATCAAAATAATTAATAATTTGCGCTAAAGAAATATTCTTTATAAATAAAGTTGTTAATTAACTTTGAAGATTAATATTTTAAATTATAAAAATTACGGCGCAAATTACTTCAACGTAAAATTTATATCTAATTACATCACTTTATTAATCAAGTATCTATTTTAATGACTATGATAAAAATAATTAAATTTCATCTAAAGCATATCCAAAAAATTATTTTTTGTTTTTGAAATAACATAATAAATTTTCAAAATAAATACCATAAATAAACTAATTTTAACTTATGACTTATTTTTTATGTAATCTATGAAATATCAATTACTTAAGTTACTTATATTCAATCTTAAGCAGTCAAATAAAAAATAAAATTAATAGTTTTTTCATTTCCTAAATTGATTTTTTTATTACCAAAAAACCAATATTTTCAGAAAAAATTTATGTTGTTAATAATTAAAACAAGTAAATAATAATAAAAAATTTTAATTTCGGTAGATTTTTCAATTATTATAATATTTAAAGTGCAAGTAATTCTAAATTTAGTGAACAAATAATTAAGAAGTATGAACAATATTTATATTTTTATAATTAAAAATTGGATATGATAAATCTAATTTTCAGATTGTATTTCTATAATAATACCCAAAGCAATAAGCATACATTATGGAAAAATGAAAGAAAAAAAGTTTAAAATAAAAAAAATTAATAAAGTTAAAATCAAAAGAATATATAAAATTAAATAATCATAAATAAATAAATAATTTTTTAAGATTAATCAAAAAATAATATTTAAAAAGTTAAGGATTTTTAAAAAATATTTTGTTCAAGAATTCCAAAGTTTAAAAATAATTATCATAAAGAAATGTTTTAAATAACTAAAAAATTATATAAGAATTTTAGAAAAGCTATTTGAAAAAAATAAATTGTAAAAAAATAATTTTAAATTAAATAAATATGACTTAAATGACATATTATGCAGTTAAAGGTGTATATTAATTTTGAAAAGATTAAAATTAAATTTTAATTTAAAAAACTATTTATATATAATTGTGTTTTTCTTTTATTGAGGGGTAAATTAAATTTTTTATTTTTTTCAATTTCACTATATAAAAAATTAATTTTATGAAAGAGACATTAAATGAGAGTTTAAAAATAAAGAACATTTAAGGTAAGATGGATGATAATATTTTAGGGGTAAAAAATACTTATTTTTGATTTATTTTTCACACTTAATTTATTAATTTAAGTAATTTGAATTTAATTAAAAACTTCATTTTTTAAAAATTGTAATTTGAAAAGTAAATTATATCTACAATATTATTTATATAAAGCTAACTACAAATCTATTTTGTTATTTATATATTTATTCATTATTACTTTCAAAACATTCTTATTTAGTAATCACCATTTTTAGTAACATAACGAACCCATGGAAGAGCATTATAGCCACTTCTCTCTTCAACTTTAAGGTATCTGACTTAGAAACCACTAACAGTGTAATATGGAATTTCGAAATTAATAGAAATTGGTACTTATTTATATTTTTCTCTACCAGGAGAAGCAACTGTGGGTAAATTGAAAGTGCACTACATAATATACTCTTTTTGTCCAACAAATTACTTAAAGCTCCATTTAATAGCCTCACGACCTTAGTCCCATATTGATTTACCAAAAGCACATTTAAATTCTGGTTTTTGGACATCTTCAGGAACAGGTATATATATATCGACATCATTGGCAGTTGATTTCTCTTTAAAATTAGACTTAGCTTTTACCATTATTTCAATCTTAGTTGGTTTAGGTTGGGTAATAATGACATCCACTTAGAATAAAGGTTTAATTTGAACAGGAATTCTTTTTTTATTTAATTAATAAGATATTTGAAGTATATTCAATAATTTTACCTATAAGAAATAAGTTCAAATTCACCATCAGGAGGAATAAAAGTAATGAGTCTTTCATTTTCAAATTTAGATAAACGAACACATTAATGGAATTTCATATCTTCAAAATTGATAGTTCTTGCGTTTGTGGATCTGCCTATGGCTTCAAAATATGCTTTATCATTTAATCCAAGCTTGCAATCAGGCATACCTGAAAGCATAGAATTTGCAACAACATTTCCTATAATTTCAGCTTCAATAACATTGCCAGTTTTACCAATTAGCATATTTAACTTTTCATAAACATCTAAGAAAATTTCATTCTTTTTATATTTAATTCCTTCAGGTCTCCATGAAATAGCTGCAGTTGACATAGTTGCATACTTTGATAAATTTTCTTCTTTTTTTTCTTTTCCTCCAAAGAAAGAATCTATTTTTAGAAATGAAAAATGATTTAATTACTTTAAAGCTTTAATTTTAATGTATTATTTTTGATAGAAGGATCTCATTTTAAAAATTAGCTAAGATGATAGGCATGTGCCATAATTAGAAAAAGATCATTCAAAAACGAGACTTGCAATAATCGTAATTTTAAATTTTTTTCAATTTTTAAAACATGGTTTTTCATTTTTCAGTAAAAGTACTTGAAATAATATAATCCTATTTACCTTTAACGAGCTCATGACTCTCAGTTTTAATAAATTCAGATAAATTTTTGCAGTCAGTAATTTAAGGATATCCATTGTCTAAAACTTCATCTAATAATTCATAAATTACAACAAAATTATCTCTGACAGATTCTTCTTCCAACTCTTTAAAATAATGAACTAATACTTCGATAAATTAATACAAGAAAGCAAAAACCATCATAACATTAGTATTCCTTCTTGTGATGATCAAGAAAGTTAAATTATTATGATTTCTATAAATGTAAGTATTGCCTAACTCATCTTAGACAATAGGCTTTTGATTGAACTCATCAAATTCAACTAATTTTTTATTAAATGTTTCGATTACATGCACTTATAAATCAGCACGATAAACTCTTTGAATAATAACTCTTCCTTTATTATTAAGGATAAATATTCCTGAAATTCCAGACATTATTTAATCTATTATCGCTAATCTTTAACCTTTTTATTTTGTGTTTTATGAAACCTAGTTATTTATTTTGTATGTTGGATTAAATAATATCTTTTTATTTTTGATATTAAGCTTATTAAATCTTAATCTGATTTATTTTAAAAATTTTTGTTTATTTTAACAATCGCAAAATTGATCAAGTGATATTCTTATTAAGAAAATAATATCAAATTCAACTAATTAACACACATGCATTCAAACATACAAAAGCACTTATGCAAATCTTTCAACCTTTTAAAATCAATTTTTAGAGTTTTCACCAGAAATCAAATTTTTATTTATTTTGATTAAAAATTAATTAATAAGAATAATTCTTAATTTGTCTACATTATATGTAAATTTCTAATATAAATTTAGATGGATACTTTTAAATGAATTAATTATTTACTCAAATTCTTTTTTAAGGAGTTATAAAAAACATATTGGAGTTTATAATTTAAACTTTATCTTTAATTATCTTAGACTCCTTGTATCTTCTCTATCTATGATATATTTCTGCTAAATTTAACATGTTTTGCTATACAATTTCATGTCTTTCTCCCATAAATCTTTTATTTATTTCCATACTTTTATATTGATAATCTGTTGCTAATCCCATGTATCCTAGCTAAGTATATATTTTGCTTAAAAGTTCGTAAGGGTCTGCTAAATTTATATCATCTTCTCCGTATTCGTTAGCTAAAAGCTTGATTCCTTAAAGTATTAATTCAAGAGACTTCTCAGGTTTATTCATTTCCAAGTAATAGGCAGACAAATTGACTAATCCAGATGCATAAAGAGGGTGTTGGTTTGAAAATAAAGATTCGATCATTTCTAATGACTTATTTTATGTTTCAACAGCTTGAAGATATTCTCCTTATTCACTTTAGACTTCTGCTAAATTATCGAGTAATCTTGCCCATTCAGGGTGTGCTCCTCTTTCTTCACAAAGCTCAGCATAAATTTTTATTGCTTCTTCCAAACATTCTTCAGACTTTTAAATTTTTAATAATTCATAAAATAAATGGAAATGTAAAAACCAAGAAATAATTACTCTATCAAATTCCTCTGCTTTTTAAAATATCATTGAAAGCACTTCATATGTTGATGCTACATTAGTAGTATTTTTTCCAAATATATTAATTCTCAACTGAAGAGCTTCAAATCCAAATTAAATAGCTTCATTAATTTTGTTGTGATGGCAGAGAAGATGAGCTAAGTTATGGACTAAAGTAGATACTTTGATGTCATTTTCAGGTGAAATTTACTTTAAATAAAAAAGAGCTTCCTTTATAGCTTCAATTTGTTAATCATATAGTTCTAATTTTTCAATAGTGCTAGCATACTTACAGAGCATCTATACAACATCTGAAATTTAATTATGATTTTTTAATATTTAAATAATTATTTGCTATTTCTAAGATGCTTCAACAAAGTAGTTTCCTGCAAAGTAGATTTCAGTTAAATCTCTCAAGCCGTAAGCATATTCAAGTGAATTTTCTCCTGATACCTTTGTGGTTAAAAAAATATGTTTATTTATGTAATTTATATTTTATTGTTTACATTTTTTAACATATGCACAGAAGCTTCTGCATATTTTATAGCTTCATCGTGATTTTATAAGTGGGATAAAGATTTAGCAATACTAATTAGAGAATTGGCAACAGGTATGTTTTCTTGACCATGAAGCTTTCTATTCATAGAAAGAGATTTTTCTTATAACTCAAATGCTTTTTCATATTCCTCAGTGATCTCATAGAGCTCTGCTAACCTTATCAAAGCATCGGCAATATCAGGATGTGCCTTATTTCTGTGATATTTCTCAAAAATTTCTAAAGCTCTTCTTTCTTCTTAAACTGCTTCATTATAATTTTCTCTTAATTTTTAAATTTTTGCAAGATTTGAAACACATAATGCTGTTTCTCTATTATCATTTCCTGCAGTTTTTTTCATCATTTTATAGCTCTTATCAGCATAGGTATGTGCTGTTTCTAAATCCATCAACTCAATATAATATTTACTAATTTAAAAGAATGATTATGCAATAATTTGATGCTCTTCCCCATATTTCTTTTAATAGTGAAAAATAGCAGTTTCAATGCTTTCTATAGCCTTCTGATAGTCATCTTCTATTTGTATGTATAATTTAGCTATTTAATTGTATGTATTAGCTATTATGGCTTCATCTACATATTCTTTATCTGATCTTTTATCTTTCATTTCTTTATTCTTTTCTTAGTAAACTACCACTATTTTGTTTTTATAATAGAGTATTTGTTTCAGTTAATTTGGCATTTAAGGCTATAACTCTATGAGTTCTAGCATTTATTCATAGTAAGGAAGCAGTCTTGGATCTTTATCTGGATACTAGCTACCATAATATTCTAGTAATCTTAAAACTTATTCATATTATTTTGGATAATCTTTGCACTCTCCATACAATTTGCTTAATTGCTTAACTAATTGAATAACCTTTTCCTTAGAATATTCTTTAGGTGGCTTCTTCTCTTATTCCTATAACTCCCCTAAAACCTTTTCTAGTTCTTTATTCATTTTAAGATTTTTACAAAATGTTCAAAATATTTATTTATTAATTAATTTTGTTTTGTTTATGATTTATTATCATCAATTTAATAATTTAATTAAGTACAACCACTCTTTTTAGCATAAGAATATTAATTAGAACTTTTTATTTGAGCTATTTTAATTGTATTTAAATACTATCAAATAGAATTAAATTTTATTAATATATCTAAGCCAACTAAAAAAGGTTACATGAATCAAATTAGTTAGTATCCAATTAATTCTAAATGCAAAACCCATACCAAAAATCATTTATTTTACTTTATCCTTTAAAAATCATTAAGAAAAATATTAAAAATGTTCAAGTTAATTTGAATTTAGCGATTGAAAATTATAATTAATTATAGGAGAAGTTATTATTGACAAATGGAAAATATATACAAAAGTTCTACTAATAATTTATTATAATTATTTTTTTTCTTCAGTTTATTAAATTTTATAGAAAATCTATCTCATTGCTTTTTTTATGATCTTTGATTTTAGCTTGGAATGTGATGATTCTGCTTTTTTTTGTCTAAATAGTCTTCTGCTATTCTAGTGAATTTATTTTTATTCATTAAAGTTGAGTGAACTTCCTGTTCGTCCAAAGTTTAATCTTTGTTAGGATTGTAGTTCACACTTTGCTATTTATTAAATTTAAATAGGAATTTTTAAAAATTTCTAATAGTAAATAAATTCATGTTTTTTTACTGTTATTTTTTGTTTGAATTCTTTAACTGGTATTTCGTCAGTTTACAATGTACTTGTCAAAATAACTGGTAAATCATTTTTTTTAGCTTAATACAATAGCTATTCGGTGATGAACGACTCAAGGTCAGCTTAATTTATTTATAAATAAAATATTATTCAAAACACATTTTAATATTTTTAATAATTACAAAGATAATAGTCAAGAGTGCCCTCATTTAATATTAATCCATTTTAAAATTCAAATTCTTTTTTTGAGTCAATTACATTGAATTTACTTCCTGCAAATCTGACCAACAATTTCTTTTTATAAAAGAAATTATTTTTTTTTCATTTTTATTAGGAATTTATTTACTTCTAATTATGGACAGAGCTTATCTAGCATAGTTTAAAATTCGTTTGCAATATTTTATTTAACTTTCAACATGCTTTCAACTTTCTTTCTGAACTTTTCATCGTCAGGTGTAGAAAGCAAAACTCTCTTTTTATCTACATTTTCTTTTTCTTACTCTTCTATCTTTGAACTAATTTCATTATTTTAGTCTTTCATGTGGTCAATTTATTGGTTTAAGACATCAACATAAGTTAGTCTATTATTTTGATTAAAATATTATTGCTAGTTGATTCATAAAAAAAATTAATTTATATATTACAAAGAGTAGTTTTGCTCTTCAGATTTGATAAATGTATTTTAAATTTCCACTATGTCTGTTATACCAGTAGTTTCTTTAATTTAATTAAAGGCATCATCTATTATTGTCATGTTTCTAATATATTGGTCAATAAGTCTAACTTTTTCTTTGTTTTTCTATTTAGTAATTGAGTAAATTTAACAGCTGTTAATAACCATTCAAATTAAAAAGATTTACATAGATAATTTTCTAAAGTCTTCTTTTGAGGACACCAGAAGTGTCGAATGTATCTATTAATACATCTCCTGATCTTTCGATTCTATTATGAGTATTCATACTTTTATTGAGTCTCTCTCTCCTTACTTTCTCTTCCTTCATTCTATACTGTTTTTATTGTTTAAAAATATATTAAAACTACCCATAATTCCTTTTTTTGTATTATTTATTATACCTAAAGTGAGTCTAATTCCTTTTAATAAGTTTCTTTATCCATATCATTTTTTTATCTGAGATCATACATTTACTGCTAATTCATTACTTTTAATATTTTTTCAATATTAATTTTTTTTATTTTAATGTTTAATATTACCTGATTTTTAAGCCTTTCTATCATTTTCTTCGGCTAACTATTCAGTTTAATTGTATGACTTTTCAATTTCCTTTTACAAGTTTTCAATTTATTCTATGCAGAGAATCCTTTATTTTCTTAAATTGTCTATTTCCATCTTTACTTTTTCAACGCTGTCCAATGCATGGTCTTTTCTCTTCTCATACTTTAAATTTTAATTTTTGCGAGCTTTGAATATATTCTTACTATTTACGAATATTATTTACTTAATCTATGGCCTTTTTAAGTGTTACCATATGGCTAGTTGCTTATTTGTTTTTAGAATTTTCTTATATTTTTTTCATTTCTTTTATTCTCTCTTTCCTTTCTTCACTTTCCTTATTAACTTAATTGATCATATGGCTTATGCTATACAAACGCCTATCATATTCAATTAAAATTAATTTTTTAATTTATAATATCAAATATTATTAGCTTAAAAACAACCAAAAAGCAGCAAGAAAAAATTTACTTTTTTTCCAGCTCTAACTTACGTGTGTAAGTGTCGATTTCTCTCTACATAGTTACTACATCGCTTTCCATATTCATACTCTTATTGTTCCTGTCAGAGTATGAGAATGACCTATTGCTTGATCTTGACATATTTGCCCTTGATTTATTATTTATTTATTTTCTTACTAGATGATCAATTTAATTAATTTATCTAAATATTAAATTTCGTTATCTTTTGTTTTTTGATTGTTTATCTGTTTGTTAAATTATGTATATGAAAATAACTTTTCGTTGAAACTAAATAAATACTTTGGCTCTATAAAAAAAATAAAAACAATATACAAATATATTATAATTACTATTAAAATAAATATGTGGTTTTGATTGCTTGATAATATTTAATTAATATTTGCTGCTTATAGTCCAAATAAAATTAAATTTTTGAATATCTATTTTTAACAAAAGAATTAACATAAATAAGTTAAAGTTCATATTTTATTTAAAAAATATTTATAATATTATAAACTATTAAGATTAGGTTATTAAATTTTGATAAGCTTTATAATAAAAATATCACCAAATAATTCAAATACTTAGCACAATTTGAAACATTTAAATAAATAATTCAATTAAATAAAAACTTATTGTCAGAGCATAGGAGATAATTATAATTAAATGGATTTATAGCTGGAACTATATTAACTTAATCTAATATTTGTCCAGGTATTTTTGATTGCATACAAGCAAATGCATATCTATTTAGTAAAATAGAGAGTATTCTTTTCCATTTTTCAGACTCAGGAATTTTTGTAAGAACATCATTTATTTACTTCAACATACCCTCCTATGTTGACTCAGTGCTCATTAAGACAAGAGTTACTTCAATTGAGCTCAAAATAATACTTTTCTTTTACTTCACTAACTCTTGAATAATTCCTTTCAAATTTTGTTGAATTTCACTGCTTGTTTTAGATTTTTAGTAATTAGGGAGTTGTTCAGAAAATCCTTGGAGCTCCATAGCTCTAATTAAGTCATCTAATCTTGATGAATTCTTTACCTTCGTAAATTCTTAACGAGAAGAAATGGAATCTGCATAGACAGTAAAACTAGAATCACTTGTATTATTTTTACTCTCTAATGTTATTAAAACTCTTGAAAATTGTTAAATGAATTCATCTATTGCTTTTGTCTATAGATTGATTTTATCAGCTTATCCTCCTCTAACCTTTTTCCATCTATCTAATCCATATTGTTGATTAAGATTATTTAGTTCCTAGATTTTTGATTGAAAAAATAAATATTTAACAACTTTTTCCATTTAATATTTTTGTTACTTTAATAATAATTAATAGATGCTTTCTTAACTGAGCTCTGTTTGATTCACTATTTTTTGATTGTAAACTTACTAAATCTTAAGATAATTTTTAAGCTATGATGTTTTTAATCTTTGATAAGCTTAATAGAATTTGATTCTCATCTTCTGATGTGAATGTCACAAATTGAGAAGAGTTTGCTATTTCTCCTCCAACAGGTACACTTTATCTTAAATTAGATTCACTATTTTATTAATCACCTTGTTAAATCAGTTGTAAAATTTCATTAGCTAAATCTGCAAGCATAATGTTATCATCTTCTGCATCCTTTTAAGTAAAAGAATGATTAATCTAACTCAAATTTAGTTCTCCCATGTTGCTACTTTATCTTTTTAAAAAATTCTCATTTTAGCTAGTTCAAATAAGAATAAATACTTACTTCTAAATATTGTTTAAAGTTGGTAAAGATTCCTGCTGTAAAGCCTTTGATAAATTGGTTGATTTTAAATCTGCTTAAATAGTAGATTGCATTTCCCCTTGCAACAAATGTTTCTATTTTATTTTGCATATAACAACTTGATAACTATTAACGTGAATTAAATTTTACATATTAAGATGCTTCATATTTTCTTGCATAAGCCATTTACTCTATTTATTGATTGGCTCTAATCAGTTATGTTCTCAAACTTTCTATTTCTTAGTTCATATTAAGGATGACCTTTTCCATTTCTGATATTTTTTGCTCCAAGCTCTCTTCATTTTTTCTACTTTATGCATAAAGTTATTTTAAATCTCTCAAAGCTTTCTCCTTATCAACAACCACAGATTCTCTTTCCTATTTAAATATTAAAAGTCAAAATAAATTAAAGAAAAAGACCATCTTTTTATTAAAGGAGTTTATGTTTGAGTTAAACATCAATATTATTCTTTATAAAATCTTAAATTAAATTAGGTTGTCTAAATATTTTTTGAAATTCTATTTTTTTGATATTTTGATAATTTCTTTATTTATTTCGTTTTATACATCAAAAATATTTGTTAGTTTTACTCAGTTTATTCTCAAATTGCACTTTTTAAATTAAAAATTTTGATTTGCAAATGTATTTTTTATTTCTCTAAATTTAACAAGCCAAAATAATTTTAATAAAATATTTAGATTTTGACCTTCATAAATGACTTTTTCATTTCAATATTGCTTTGCTTCTCTTCAATCAACTATTGTATTTACGCATTCAAGCTGTTTATCTTTATCTTATATTCAGCTTCTTATTAATCCCATTTTTATTTTTGGTTATCTAATTAATATTTATTCATTTCAGCTTAGGATGTAAGGAAACTAACTGATTTTCTTGTTTCTCTTTGTTGGTCATCTTCTTAAAATTGCTTATTCTTGAGTTGTTGCTTTAATAGATTTGCTTGTTGTTCTGATGTTTTTAGCTTTTCTTGCAACACTTAAATCATTTCAGCATTGCTTTTAATCTTTTCTTCTTAATTTTAAATTTTAACATGATATGACTCAGCTTTCATTTTTTCTTCAAGCAATTAAGAATTTAGTTAATTTAATTTTTCCAGCTCATTCTATAATGTAATTATTTATGATCTTTAACCATCAATAATGTCTTAAAGCTTTAGCAGTTCAGTTTTTGTAGTATCTAATTCATCAAAAGCATTCTCACTTTCTTAAATTTTTTCTTTGAGTTTTGCATTAATAGTTTCTACCTAACTCTTAATTTGCAGTTTAAGCTGATCAATTGTGGAATTTAATTGTTAAACTTTCTTTTCTTAAGATTCCTTCTCTTCGTTCATTTATGCATTTTGCTCTTCTATCTTCATTTGTAGAGTTTTTATGTTTATTTCGAATTATGAATTTTGTTCAGTAAGCTTAGAAATAGATTAATCTTTCTTTGTTAACTCTGCAGAAATACTTTCATTTTATTCACTAAACACTTAATTCTTTATGTTCAAACTATTAATTTAGCTTAAATTTTCCTCATTAGATTTTGTTAATTCTTCAATCTATTGTTTTTAACTTTTGCTTTCTTCTTTAAACTTTTCAATTTCAGAAGATAAATTTTTTAACTCATTTTATTTTTCCTTTAAAGTTTATTAAAGTGCTTGCAACTCTTCCTTGATGCTACTCTGATCTTTCTCTAATTAAGAATTCTTTTATTTCTCAGAGTTAATTATTTGTTCATTTTAAGATTTCACTTATTCAAGATTTGCTATTTTAGATTTTAATTCATCTATAGTAGAAGATTGCTAACCTGATGTGTTTTCAAATTTACTTTATTCCTTTTATAAATCTTATTTTGTTTATTCGAGCTATTTGTTAATTGATTAAATCTCAATGTTATTTTATTCAAGAGAAGCCTTGAGTTGTTTAATCTTTTCTTTTTATGAGGATATTTTCTTAATTTATTGTTCATTCTGGGACTCTAATGTACCGAGCTTTTAATTTAACTGAGCTGTTTAAGAATCTTTTGAATTTAAATTATCCATAAGCTTATCTCTTTAAGATTCAGTTTATTGTAAAATATTTTTAATTTCTTTGCTGCTTTCTTGTTAAGCTGTTAGTTATATTTTGAGTTCATCAGCAGTTTTCTTTTGCAAATTGAGCTCTTCATTTAATGTTTCATTTCTTTCTTTGAGCTTTTGAATTTCTTCATTTTTCTCAGATATTTAGTTTGATTTTTAATTCGATTCTGAATTTAATTGATCTATTTATTTTTAATTTTCAGAAATATTTTATTTAAATTAGTTAATTTATTAGTTTAAGGAATCAATTTATTCTTGATGTGATTTAGTTGTATTTTCAGAAGAAGACTTGTGCTCCTATTTCAAATTCTCAAGATCCTAATTTAATTTACTTAGCTCATTTTATAAATTAGTTATTTATTCAGTTTTTTTCTAAACTTCTTCATGCTCTTCATCGTAAAGTTTTTGTTTTTAACTCAAAGATTGTTAAGATTATTCTAATTCTTTTTAAGTGTTTTAAAGATTTTCCTTAGCAGATGCAAGTGATTCTTCTGTAACTTTGAGTATTTCTTAGAGTTATTTAATTTCATTTTCATTCTAAGTTTATTATTCTGCTAATTTTTTAAGAGCTTGTTAATTTTCTTCCAATTATTGGTTTGTTTATTTTAATTTTTGTTCATTTTCTTTAATAATTTCTTCTTTTTCTTCAATAATTTTCTACTTTTCATCAATTTTACTTTATTTTTCATGAAGCTCTTTTTCTTTTTATTGCTTATTCTCAATAATTTATTCTATTTCTTAGGCTCTTTGTCCAAGGGTTTAGTTAGTTTCATTAAATTATTCATGTAATTTTTCAATAACTTCTATTTTTTTTTTAAGTTCTTCCTTAGTCTCTTCAATTGTTTTTTCTTTTGATTAAAGAGATTCTTCTTACTAATCTATTTTTTCTTAATTATTTTTGATTGATTCTTTGAGTTAGCTTATTTCATCAGTTTTTTCAGACACATCTTTTTCTAATTCTTCAATAGATTACTTAAGATTTATGCATTATTGTTAGAATTCTTTGAGTTCTTCATCTTTTTATGAAATAGATTTATTCAATTCTTCAATAACTTTTTTATCTTCTTCAAGGCTTTGAGTTAGTTTGTCTTTCTCTTCTTTTAAAGTTTCAATTTGATTGTTTATTTCTTCTAGCTTCTTCTCTGTTTCTTTAAGTAATCTATTTAAATTTAATCATTTAATTTTAACATTCTTTAAAAAAATAATAATTATTTACTCCTCTTTTTATTTTATTTACTCCTGCAACTCATTTATATTCTATTCTTATTATTTAATTTAATCTTCTTAATTCTTCTTAGATTCTTCTAATTCTTAAGACTTTAGCTCTTCTTTTTTCAAATTTTCTTTTAAAGTCTCAATTTCTTGAGTGTAAGTATTAATTTCTTCCTAAAATATTAAATTGAACTTTTAATTTCTAGTTTTATAAAACCATCTTTTCAATCTTGAAATTTTTGATACATATTTTAAATTAACTTAACTAATTATCTATAAAGACGAATTAATTTTGAAGATTTAGTTACACCTACAGTTTGTATAAACCATTAATTAGCCTCTTAGGAACCATCCTCAAACTGAATTTAATTTTTTTATAGGATAAATAGAACTAATTGAATATACTATTTAACACTAAACTTTATAGATCCTTTTCTTCTAAGCTTAAGATAAATCATAATTTCATTTAGTTATTTAATTAAATTATTTAAAATGCATTTTAAATCAAACAATTTATAAATATTGTTTAAAATTTCCCTCAAAAGAAATTAATAACTTTTTGAGTTTACTTTTATATTTTTAAATTGAGTATTTTTTACTATTAATTTAGTATTTTGGACATTTCTATAATATGTTGAAAATTTGTTTATTAATTAGATAAAACAGAGTATTAATTAGAGTATCTCGTTTATAATAAATATTTAAAGTGCAAAAATATTTTTATTTATTAGAAGTGCAATTTAACTTTGAAAATTAAAAAAATAAACTCAAAATTTATCTAGATCAAAAAGATGGTAGTTTTCAATTAATAAATATATGATAAACAAAAAATCAATAAAATTACCAATTAAGACTTTTAAATGTTCGATAACTTGCTGATATCATTATTTAGATCCTAAATTATCTAGTTCTTTTTGGTTATTTCTTCTTAGTGAGTATTCATTTAGATAACTAAGTTATTTATTTGCTCTGCCTAACCCTGAATTTCAAAATCCTTTAACTCTAATTTTTTGATGTATTCACCCATAGCTGATTTCAATTACTGTTACAATAACTCAGTATCTTTATCGAATTCGTGTTTTATACTCATCCTTTCCACTTAAGTATGGGCAAGTACTTATTAGAATCTTTCATTCTCTAATTCAAGGAATCCTATTTATTCTGTTAATTTCTCAATTTCTAAAGTTTTAGAAAGTGTTTGTTCTTTGTTTGATTTTAAATCAGCTTCATATTAATCTATTTTCTCTTTGTAAGTTCTTATAATCTTATCTTTATCAAGAATTGCGTTATTTAAATCAGCAATTTCATCTAGTTTTTCATCGAGTTCATTTGACTACTCTTAGATCTTATTTGTAAGATTTTCAAGTTGACTAAGAGTCTCAGACTTTTAATTTGTATACATGTCTGTATTTTATTGTAAGACTTTTTCAAAACCCTTTTTAACGTTATCTAAATCAATTTCTAGTTAAAGTATTTTTTTATCTTTTTCTAGAATTTGTTCATCTAGTTCTTCTATTTTATCTGTATTACTCTTCATTAACTCTTCATTTTCAGCGATTAGTATGTCATTCATTTAAATTACTTTGTTTTTCTCTTCTATAAGATTACTCTTAGCTTATATAATTTCGTTTTTATCTTTGATTGTTTCAGCATAATCCTTGATTTGATCCTCAAGTATCTTAATCTTTTTGATATATTCAGTTGTCTTGAGATCGCTATCTCTCACACTCAAAGACTCAGTAGAAACAATACTTGTGCTCATCATATCAAACTTTTCATTCTTTTCATTTAGTTTATTTTTCAGCTATTTTATTTCTTCATTTTATTTGTTCTTGGTCTTTTCTAGATCTTTGATTTAACCTTCTAGAGAGGAAACTTTATTCTCTTATTCAGAGCTAAGTTTTTGATTAGCTTCCTTTATTTAAAGAAATTTTCCTATTAAAAATAATACTAAATTTATTTACTTGAATTGCTTTAATTTCGTCTTAGAGTTTATCTAAGTGTTTTTCATATTTCTATCTGATTGATTTTTCATTTTCTTATTGTTCAGCTTTCATAGCTTCAATAGCCTTGATATGCTATTATTTCAAACTTTCAATGCTTAGCAAATGGACTTCTTCAATTTACTAATATCTTTTGTTGGAGTCTAAAGTGAGTTCTGTTTGTTGTAAATAAAATATTAAAAACAAGTAAAATTATAATAACACAATTACTTTTTATGCTGCTTTCTATTTCTGATATTTCTTTTTTATGCTTGGTTGTTATTTATTCTATTTATATTAAATGATTTTCATCTGCTAACTTAAATTTCTACTATTCCTACTCTCTGATATTATTTAATTTTTCCTCAAACTATTCATTCAGATTCAAACTCTCCTAATTTGCACTTTACTATTTTAAAGAAAGATGTTTTGTTATTATAAAAATATTTCAATAAATATTATCTACTTTCAAACTCTATATCTGAAGTTAAAGTTAGGAGGTAGTTTCTTCTGCCTGCTTTTGCTATAGTTATATTTCTTTATCCTTTTATTCTAAATTTTAAGTATATTCATTTTTTTTGCTCTCTAGCTCTTTATTAAGATCTTGCTATATTAAAAGTATTTAAATATAATCAATATAACTAAAAAAAATTTACAAGCTTTGTATTAAGATCTTAGTTTTCTTCTTTCGTATGGTCAACTTCTTCTTTCAAATCATCAATTTTATATTTTAAAGTTTCTATCTCTTTCAACTTTAACTTATTATCTTCTGTTAATCTCTAAATCTCTACTGTTAACTATGCTAGCTTATCGTCAATTTGAGTGTTACTCATTACTTTGTTTTAACTCTTTTCTTATTATTACTGCTATTCCTATGATACACATTTAAAAATTAACTTGGTAAAACAAAAAAAAATAAATAATCATACTTCATCAGAGTCTTCTAATATTGGTTTATTTAAATCCACTTCTTAATCAACTCCTTTTCTGATCATTGCACTTATTTTTAACCCTTATGATGTTCTTTCGTTTTCAACCTTAAGGTGAGTTTGCTCCTTTTTATCATTCTTATTATTTTTTTTCTTTTTATTTTGCTATTCCTTTTTTTCATCTCCACTTTCATCAGAAGAGCCAAGCATATTATCATCGTTCTTTTTAAAAAATATGTTTAAATTGTATACTTTATTAATCACTATAAACTAATATCTAATTTTTCAAACCATTAAAAACATTCTAACAAAAATAAAAATTGATTAAAAATTATAAAATGCTTTTATTTCTTACACCACTTTCTTTATCTGAGCCTTATTCATCTGATTCTTTTAACTTTTTAGCCATTACAGATTGTCGCTCTAATTTTGGATAAATAGTTTAAATATAAATATCTCAATTTATAAATTTATAATATATTAGAATACCTTGCTTTTTACTTTGTTCTTCATCAGATTCAGATTCAGAACCTTAATTTTTCTTATCACTAAATATTTAAAAATTTACAGATTTTTTGCCTTAATGTTCTCCTTATTCACTATTATCATCGTGTTCTTCACTGTCTTCACTACATAAGTTGTCATTTGCATCTTCTCCATCACTATCTTTTTTATCCTTTTTTGACTTATTTTATTTCATAAAAGGATTAGCAACAGATTATCTTCCCTCATTTTCATTATTATCAACGCTATTATTATCTGCTTCATCACTTGAATCATTGTTAAAAAATGGATTTTAAACTGACATTTTATAAAAATTTGAAATTCTTTGTTTTATAAATTAAGTGTATTTCTAAATTTTATTAATATTTATAGGTTTGTTTATACAATTAAATATATTCAGAAAGCTTTTTTATATTTAAAAAAAGGTATCTTTATTAGAAGCTATTAATTCTAAAAACGATTACAATATAAAGAGATGCATATCTAACTTAAATGAACTTTATTAAACTCTAAATAAATAAATGATAGAACTAAATACTATTTTTTATAATAAAAAACACATTTTTAATATTTCTTCTTTCTACATAAGTACGTTATGGCATATCATATTTGTAAAATAGATAGTTAAAGTTTTTAAAAACCTGATACAATAATTAAATAAAATAGGTTTTTTATTTTATTTGAAATTAAAAGTTTAGTTTTTTTTAAAATAAATAATCAATAAAAAAACAAACCTTCATATGATTTATTAATTCTATTTTAAAATAATTCTTATTGAAGAATTTAATTTTTGTCTAAAGAGCTATGAATATCTTAAAATAAAATATTAAAAATAAAAAATTTTGTTTCTTGTTGCAAGTAATTTTAAGGTTTTTTAAATCTCAATCATACCAAAGACATTCACTCATTCATAAATAAAAATATAAATTTTGCAAGTATACAAAATTATTTTAAAAAGAAATAAAAAAGAAGTGAATTTAACTTATAAAAAATGTATTGTGAATGAAAAAAAATGAATAAATTTTATTACCAAGAAAAGAACCCATAAAATAAAATATCTAATAATGATAAGTTTTAAATAATGGTTTAGATATATTTATTAAGCTAACTAATACATATTTTTTAGCTTTCAAACTAAATAAATAAAGCAAATCAAGCGATTCAGCCTACTTCTATTAGTTTGTAATGTAACATTTGCTGAAAAAGAATGAATATCTTTCTAAACGATTTGAAATTAAATATTCAAATCAAATAGGAGGGTATTCTACAGTATTTTTTTTTACAATCTAATTCATTTAAAATAACATTTTACTTACAAAATGATTTTATTTATTTATTTAATTAAGTAAGTAAGGGATTTATTTAAAAAGGAAAATATAAAAACTGGGAAAAAATATCTTGGTATTTCTAGATTAAAAATATCTGATTATTTATGAAAACCATCAAATTTCAAAGTTTTTATTTAAACAAATAATAAAAATATATATTAATTACTTGCTATCAGTAAAGATTAACATTAAATCTAATCAAGATAACTTAAGAGATTTTGTTTAAATATCAAAAGGAAAGTTATATTTTGCAATAGAATTAAGCAATATTTTAAATATTGTGCTTCAAGATTGAAAAGATTAGCTTTATATAAATTTACTTGATTATAATATTAAAGAATTAAGATGAATAGCATACACTTGAAAAGCGAGAATGCGATAACATTTTGCATGCATACTGAAAAGATGCATATCTTCTACTTAAAGGAATGCGAGTAATCAAAGCATTTAATTGTTATTGAGGAAGATTTACTTTCAAATGGATTAGTCAACAGTTTTGTTGTTCCTAAAGGAAGAAACATTGAGGCAGCAGGTTATATTTTATAGTTTAATAAAAAGAGTGGGTACCTTATGCTAAGTTATCCTCCTTGTAGATTTGTTATTTGGAATGTTAATACTTAGGAGACAATACTTTTTACTGAAACAAGAGGCAAAAATCCTTATTTTATAAACAACTTTACTTTTAATGATTCCTCTTGTGTCCTTTTCTTTTCTGCTGTTGGATAAAGAAATATTTACTGTAGTGCACTTGTAGAAGATAACAATAATTTTTCTTTTTAAAAGAATACTAAATTGAAGCTTCCGAAAAAAATAGTTGTGTTAGATTTGAAGTGCTAACCGAACGATAAGAGGTTATTGGCAGCATGTAATCAATTAAAGCTCGGCTTTATATTCCACATTATTTGATTTATTTTTATATAAAGATAATACTAAAAATAGATAAATTTAACTTCTATTGAGCTTGTTAGTGAATTATTTTAATATTTTATGTTAGTGAATCTTCAATTTAAAAATATATATTTTTGTTCTAATAGGTAGCGATGGAATAATAAGAATTTGGAATTCAGAGAGTCTTTCTCCACTTAAAGGATTAAGTGATCCTTAAAGCTAATCTAATGAAGTATTAACAGAGACTCAAGTTTACAGTAAGCACTACTTTACATGCTTAGAGTTTTCTAGTGATGGTCAAAGATTGTTAGCAGGTACAAATTATGGATATGTATATTGTTTTGACTCTAGATCTCTTGGCAATAAGCATCTTACTTTGGCATCAATTAATGTAGGAAGCACAGCTATTCTAAGTTGTAAATGGCTTTAATATAATGGGTTATCTTCCTCAAAAAACTAAAATTTTATAGTTTATACATCTTAAATTTCAATTAAGCTTTTTAAATATTCATTTTCAGGAAATCTTCCTAGCTTAATGGTATCAAGAGCTCCAACAACTCAATAAAAAGCTACTGCTTAGATTATCAAAGTTCAGGATCTTTATAATCACAGATAAGAAATAAAGGTAGTTTTAATAGTTTTTATTTTATATTTTAATCAATATCAAGATAAAAAAATTATTAAAAACAGCTTTAGGACTTTTATGCGATTAATTTACAATTCGAAAAATTCCTTCATATACATGAGTTTGCAAATTTCTTTGCATTCAACACTTTCAAGACAAAGGCTCAGTTTTCATAATAAAATAAAAACTCCTTTAAGCACACTATAAAGATTTACACTATTTATGATAAACTTTATGATAAAATAGATTTTCCTATTGTTTCTCCTTAATTTAATCATAGTTTCGAGTAGCTCCTTCCTAATGGTAAAAAAAAAAAATTAGATAAATAAATAGTTAATCAATACATTATAAAATTAAATAAAAATAGATTAAAAACAAGTTTTATTCTAGAGATCATCATATACTATAGAATAAATGGATATTAAAATGCTTTAATTAGGTCATGGAACTATCAGGACGGTTGCTAGTTTAAAACAAATTTTAATGTCTGAAGATGTTAAGTTCTATGGGCTAGATACCAGACCACTTAAAATGGATTATTCAGCAAATCAGAAATATTTATTGTTTTATAAAATGGATGATCACTACTACACCACAACATTTAGTGTTAATATAGAAAGAAGTGAAGAAGAAGCAAAAAAAGAAGATTCTATAAATAACTATCTTGCAACTTAGAGCTATTAGGCTATATTTTTAGGAGAATCACACTACAGTAATCCTCCTATTTATTATCTTGATGAGAACATGCAAAGTTTTGCAGTGGATTGTCATATTGATAAAATTGAGGATCAAATAAGTAAATTTTTATAGGAGTAAGGTTACTAAATTAAAGATGACGAGATATCTGTTAAAGGAGATCTTAGTTAGAAGATAGAAAGAATTTTTTCGACACCATTTTAAAAGGGATTTGTAATTCTATATTTGCTAGCAGGAAATAATAGATTGTGCTTTTCTAGAAATCGTCTTCCTGGACACAGATTATTAGATTTTGAGTTAGGACTCCCTTAAGGCAATTAAAATTTAAGTAATAGTCCAAATAATAGTTACGTTTTCGTAGCGGATGAAAACGATACTATTGTTGATGTAGTTTGGCAAAATATGAATACCGATAATCCTGCAGTGCAAATAGGAGCTATAGTTTGTATCAATAAAATATATTTTGTAAACGGTAATTTGTAAAAAATAAAAACTGTAAAAGTTTGTCCTTCTACTTCAGCCAACTTGGTATGCTCTGCAAAATGGTTTGGCTCAGCTCTTATTTTCATCACTAGGACTCACGTATAGTACGCTTGTATAGATGGCACAACTAATTGCATTTTAAGTTTAGATAGTTATGAAAACAAGTAGTGGTTAGTGGAAATAATGATTGACAGAATTATTATTGCATCAAAATCTACTATTAAAAAAAAATAAGGATAAGCTCAAGTTGACTATAAAATAAAAGTGTTTTCACCAGTAGAACCTCTAATTTGTGGTAATTTTAAATAGTTAACAAGAATATGATTTATTTAATTGTCTATTAAAAAATAAAAAGGGTATATTGCCAATTGTAAATATTTAAAAAGAGAAATTAGAGAAAAGGATATTTGTTAGATAATAGAAACATATCAAACTAGCTTTATTTCTTCTACACTCCTTTAGAGCTTATAAAAAGAAAAATTACATCACCTGTGTTATTTTTACATTTATAATTCTGAAAATAAATAACTTCCATGTGGATAAAAGGTAGAAATACTTGAATAAATGTTAAAAACAGATGGAATTTTAGATTTATTGTTCCCAAGTAAAAACTTGAAAGTAGAAACTGATATTATTGAAATATTGAGAAGGATGCAACAAGATCCAAGAGCTGTAGGAGAAGCCCAAACTTTACAATATCTATGTTAGTACTATCTACTTATTGGAGAGTTTGAAAGAGCTCTAATTGTATGTCATCTTCTTTAGGATTTTCGTAAAATGTTTATAATCTCAAAATCTACAAACATTTAACCACTTATGAATGCATTTGCGACAAATTATTTAAATTCTAAAATTGGATTAAATATTCATAAGTAAGTACCTTTTTTTAGTATTTTAATAACTCACAACATACTTTGTTAATAGAAACGAGAGATATATTCTATAATAAGCAGTATCTGAAGAAAGCTAAAGTTAGATCAACTAAACGGACGATAGTATAGAGTCTTTCTAAACTACGGATAACTTCTCATACAATATTATAAATAGTATAGAAAGTGGTGGAAAATCTATCAGAAATAGTGAGGTTTTATAGGAGATTGCTCACCTTGATGAGGATTTAGCATTATATTTGAAAAAAGTTATTAATAGAAAAGATATTTAGTAGTCATCGTTAGGCTTTGGGTAGCAGTTATTCAATTAAGTCTTCATTGACAAATTAGATGAAGATGATGATGATTAGAATTAAAATCTATAAATTGTAGATCACCTCAATTTTGAGAATATTACTGATTATCTCGGTATCTATTCATCGTAAAGTTATTTAATTGTTTAGAATTTAAATAAATAATCAATCAATTTAGTTTTATAGAAGCATCTAAGATGCACTAAGGAGGTTAGGGTGCTCATGCTGGAGGAGGTTTTGGTTAATAGGGTATGAATGAAGATATGGCTGGTGAAGCTGCAGGAGAGGAAGAAGAAGATTAAGATGAAAATAAAGACATACTAATCCTTTGGCGTTTTGACGAAGGAAAAGGAAACTAAATTGGAGATTTAAGCAACTACGAAATTGAAGGGCAAATAATTTAAGAAAATGGCTAATACGATAAGATTTGGAATTTGTTACAAGAAAGTGATCCATTAGAAATAGAAGGTGAAAATATATTTCATTTTAAAATTTTATATTCAAAAAATTAAACATTCTTTATAAATTAAATTACTAATTCTTTTTTTTAAATAAAGATATTTGGGGTAAAAAAGTACCACCCTAATACAGTATAGTTTTTAATGGAGATCCAACTTTTAATGGTATTAAAACTTTGAGTGAGAAATGGTGTAACAAGCAAAAAAAAATAAAGGAATTTACTCTAGAAATGTGGATTAAAGCGAAGGGTGGTGAAGGTCCAGTTTTTAGAGTTATGAACTAGAACGAAACTAGTTTCGAAGTTCGCATTAAATAATATGATATTTAAGTATTTGTTAAAAATAATCCTATCAAATTTGTTGCTTTCAAAGAAGATGAAGATGAAAACAATCAAAAGGATAATTCAAAGTCAAATGTTCAACAAGGAAACGGAAAAAATTTTATTTAAATACCCGAAAATGTGTGGACTCATTTGTCTATTTAATACGAAGATTCTGCTAAGCTATCACTTTTCTTAAATTGTAAAGAACTTTACCAGAGTGAAGAAGATTTAGACATAGTCACATATGAAACCTTTAAAAGCAAAGCACTTTATATAGGCTCTAATACTTTTAATGGTGAAATAACAGAATTCCGTTTAAGAAAAGAAAAGCTGACTGTGAACCAATTACGTGATTAGTACAAAACTCCCCTACCTATTGTTTATGAAAAGAAAAAATAGATCAAGTTCAAAGTTAAGAAGGGAGATAACAAAGATGATAATAATAAAGCTAAAAGTCAGTTTAACTTTTCTATGCCCCCAATTGTAGAGGATAATATGAATTAGTTTAACACGAATGCCTTTAATTCAACTAATCAAGATGAAACTAATAAATCAAGTAAGCCTGCTAATCCTTTCGCATTTAGTATGCCTCCTATAATATAAGATGATATTCCAAGTTAATAAGTAGACGCAGAAGCATCAAGTCAGTAAAAAGAAAATACTGAACCACAACAATAAAAAAATCCTTTTGTATTTTAAATGCCCACAATCATCAAAGATGATGAATACGAAATAAAAAATAACCAAGAAGAAGAAGAATAAAAGTAATCTTAAACATAGTAGATTCCAGCTTAAAAAAATCCTACTGATTAGAAACAAAATGTCAGTGTAGAAGTAAGATATATAATTTACTATTTTTAAATTTATTATAAATCTTAATAGCAATATTACTAAATTAAAGCATACTCTTTCATACATAAATTTTTGTAATCTATTAAACTCGATAGTAAAATTAAAATGCTCTATTTATTTTTTAATTTAAGTTACTCATTAAAAAAAACAAAACAAATAAGTAATACTGTCTATATATAAAAAAATTCTGATAAAAAGACAAAGATAGATCTAATTAAAGACATTTTTTGAATTAATATTTGAATCTACTGAAGCTATAAAACTAATCATTAAATATATTTTTCACTCATTTCATTATAATTTTATAAATTTTATCAATAAATTTAGAAACCTACCTCCAATTTTGATGATTTTGGTGCCTTTGGAACATTTACTTAAACACCTTAAGTTAACAAAAATAGATCAGATAGCAATGCTTTCAGCTAGTTTTAATCATATTCTGGTGCATAAACGTCAAGTTAATAATAAAAAGATTTTGGTGATCCATTTTCTTAATTTAGCACACAAAGCAAACCAAACTAAGGCAAAAACGATTCATTTAGCCAATTTGGTAATGATGCAACCTCTGCATTTGGAAACTTTGGTACAAATAATAATGTGGCGAAGGTTGGAAGTAATTCTCATTTCGATGCTTTTAAATAAAGCCCAGCAAAAGAAGGCGGTGACTTCAATAATAACAATTTCTTCGGTGGATTTGGTAGCAGTCACTAGGTTTAGGAATAAAACAATTCATTTTCCAATTTTGGGGAATCATAGACTAAAAAGTGATTGTTAAATATATATTAAAGTTAAACATAAAATTAAATGTAAATAATTTATCAGGTTAGTGAAATATTTCTTAAATATTATTTATGTACCATCTGTTAGGCTGGTTTACATTTCAAAAATTATAAACACTCTTTATATTAATTTATTGTTTAATATCTGAGATTAATTAAAATAGTTAGTAAAGATTTTAAAAAAATCCATACAAACAAATAAATAAATAAATTTGTTAATCTGTAATCTAAAATAAAAAGAGCTTTATTTTTTTCTATTCCAAAACTTTAAGATAGAAAAGTATTCAATTTAAAAATTTGTCTCTTTAAAAATTTAAATTTTTTGTTAAATTGCAATTTAAAATGGGAATAATTTAAAAATTTTGTATTTTAGATAACTAATCAGTAATTAAGAAATAAATTGAAGAAATATTATTTCTGTTTAATAAAAGTATAAAATTTGTTTGCTTCATTATTAGATATATATTAATAGTAATAATCCTCCAAAAATTAATTAATAAACAAGTTTATAAAATAATCTCTCAAATAAATTACTAATTTATTATAAATACTTTTTAATAGTTCTAGATGTAAAATTATTATGTTTAGCAAACCAAAAAAAAAAAAGTAAAATTAAATGTAGATAAAATAATTCAGCAGATTGCGTTATTGATAGCTGGTTAATCTTTAAAAATCTTACATTTTCTTACATAATTATTGTTGCGTTAACAAAAAATTTAAACTAAATAAATAAAAAAAATGAAAAGGATTATCTTCTTAATTTATTTAATGATTTAGTAGATGCACATTAATTTGGAAATTAGCAAGTACGGCTATAGCAAATAACTTTTCTTGGATTACTTACACTTCTTTAAACAAGATGAAAGAGTTGTGCATATTACCATTATATTAATTTCATTTGGTTATTATATAAATTTATTTATAGACTAATGTTTTAGCTAAGAAAGATCATTAATAACTTCAAAATAAGCATTAAATTTAAATTGATAAATATTAATAATTAAAAACAATCAATCTTAGAAGAAAAAAAATAATAATTAAACGAATAAAAGAATAAGAAACCTAACAAATATCACTGCATAAATATTAAATGAAAAACAATACTATCCTATATAAATTTATTTTAACTTTCATATTATTATCAATATATTTGTGCTAAGAGCATTCTAACAATAATTTAGATATCAAATCTAAGCAATCTCCTTAAATATACCCTCTCTATGAAAATGAAATAAGAGGAGAATCATCTACCTGGAATAAAACATATGTTTTTTCAGGAACGATGATCAAAAAGAATGTTGATTAGGAAGTAATAATTGAGCTAGAAATTGAAACTCCTATTAGCTTACACAACTCCATAGTTTTTGGACTAAAAAAGGGCAGTGCTTTATACTATAACAATCAGACTGATACCTTCAATGCCTTATATATTGACTCCAGAGGTTATTATATGAGAAAATAATTCTATCGTATTGAATATTAATTCAAAGAAGATATTAGTGAAAGCGATTAATTCTATGTTACTATTTATCAGAATAGTTAAAATCCTTAAGATCTCAAATACTCAATGAAAATAATAAAAACAGATTAATTAGATTATAAATTGTGTCCTTTTAACTGCCTAAATAGAGGAAGATGCGATTATCAATAAGGACACTGTTTATGTTATAATGGATTTGTTGACTATGATTGCTCTAAGCCTTCAAACTATGTTATGATGTAAAATAAGCAATAATCTGAAAATATTCAAGAGACTATGCTTTAAAACTTAGAATTTGATTCTAATTCATTGAGAAATGGGAAATTTTATCACATTTATGACAATTAATTAGATGGATTTTTTTATATTTAAATAAGCTTATCTTATGAATCAAAGAATAAGTTAATGAACTAAAATAATTAATCAAAATTTTTAGAAATTTACTATACTTTAGATAAGTAAAATTTATAAGGTATTGGCGTAGCTGATAAAAAATTTGCTTAATTATCTTAAAAGATTACTATAGAAGAATTTTTAAATTCAGAAGATGGTGTAGAAATTTACATTGATGAATTCCATCCTTAGCAAAAGTAAATAATAAATGAATTTGGTAATTAAGATTAATAAATGCTTCTCTTTGGATTCCGCTTAAATGAGAGTGGTTTAATTAACAATTAGGATTCTATAAAATTCCACATAAAATTTGTTTTGAAAGATAAAGTAAATTTTGCAAACTAATCTCTTAACTTTTTGAATTTCTTCAAAGAAAATTAAGTTGTAAGCATACTATTAATTTTACTCGTAATACTAATCTTGGTTCTTTTTAGTCTTATAATTTTCATCAAAAGAAACTCTTCAATAATAGAGCAAACATAACAATAATATTAAGCAGCTCAGCTTGAAAAGAAGCTTAAAAAGGAAGAAGAATTTTAAAAGATATTTGATCTAATCTACCACTTTAAATTTAATGAAGAGAGCAAAAAGAAGCATTGGCCTCATTTATTTAATTAATCATAATAATCAATATAAAATACAAATACAGAACAGCCCTCTTGTTCGATTTGTCTTTGTGAGTTTGAAATGGAAGATGAAGTGCGTCTAACTTATTGCACTCACTTTTTCCATTCAGATTGCCTTAAATCATGGCTTAAAAAATAGAAAAACTGCCCTAATTGCAGAAATGACCTAACTGAGCCATGTCTTTAAGAGAAAAAAAAATCACCATCAACTTTCTTAAGACAAATCTTCAGAAACAGAATGGGTTCAATTGACAAAAAGAATAAACAAGGTTATTAATAGCAAATTGATGAGTTCGGTTTGAATCTACAACCTACTTCTTCTATACCAACTCACCAAGTAGAAAAGACAGATAACAATAGTAATAATATTAATAATAAAATAGTTTAAACTATCAATTTGAACTAGTTTGCAAATTTTAAGTATAAAAGTAGCGAAAATTTCTACAAAAAGGAACAATAATAACAAAAGAAAAGATTGTATCATAAATAAGATAGTATCAAACACAATTCTATGACTGAGATTGATGAAATTTAAAATAAACATAAATTAGATGATAGCATTAGAATGTAATCTAGAAAATATTTAAAGTAAAACAGCATAGAATCCCCTTAGCCTGTAGCTCTTTCTAAATTTAAATTAAGCATCAACTTAGAACATTAAAAATAAAATATGAATTAACAAAACTGATTAAAATTTAAAAATTAATGTATTTATTTATTATCACGCGCTTAAGTGGCGAGTCGCATTTTATTATATTTATTGTTTATATTTGTAAAAACTTAAAATATTCTCTGTGATATTTAAAAATTTAAATATTACTTTACAGATTGAAATCAATATTTTTTATTAAAATAAAAATAATCTTACAAATAATTTATTATTTTTCCATCTCAAAAAGTCTATAATTTTTTTACTTATGATGAATCATATTTCATGACATCACCTTAATAATAAAAATTAAATAACAAAAAATAAATTAATCAAAATTTAATAGAATTAAATGTCACTTAAAACAAAAATAATAAAAATAAGAATTGATATTCAGCAATTTAGGCAAGCTCTAAGACTATTAATATGCTAAAATAAATTAAAAATTTTTACAAGTTAATATTCATTTATGCTAATTTTTAGAGATATTTATTTTAACCAAATTATATAATTTACTTTTAAAATGATTGATTAACAAAAATATTACTTAGAGTTTTGCTAAAAATATTATTTTGTGCTAATTAGGAAAATTTATCTCTTTTGTAAATTCTTTAAATTTAATAAAAATATATCAGCATACTGCTCCCTAAATTAATTTATATTTTAAGATAATTTAAAAAAGAGACCCTCAGTGAAATACTATTTGTGTATTTAAATTGAAAATAAAATAGACAAATAAAATGCATGATGATATCTTTTTTAAATTATGAAAAAATTACGTTTTGATAAAGTTAATTACATGTTTTAGAACTTTAACTTAGATTACAATTTTAATTGGGATTAAATATCAGATATTACTGAATTTATTAATATTTCCTAGGTAATCTGATTGTAAAATTAATTTTGACAAATACTTCAAACACATTTTTTTAAATGCATTATAAACTGATTATTCTTGTTTTTTGCAAATAATTTCAATATGAATAAATTAATGAAGAAAAAGAATAAAAATGGAAAAATTATCTTGATTTATTTAAATAATATCAAATGTTTGTATAAATTGAGTTATTTTAGTTTTACTATTATATTAATAAAAAATATGTGCATTTATATTTTAAATATAAGAAAATATAATAGGTCATTATGAGTTAGATATTATAATTAATCATTTGCAAAATTAATTTCTAATATTATACATTTTTGTTATACAAAATTTAATTACAATAGCATTTTTGCTTATCAAATAGAGAGAGATATATATAGATAGAGAGATAGCAATAGATAAAGATCAATAAAAATGATGAAAGTCAAATCAAAAGTTGAATTCATCATTCATGTGGATAACTATAAAAATGTAGATATTCTCACATTCTAAGAAGGATTCTACCACTTGAGATTTATCATATATGTTGTTTTTAACAATACAAAACAAGTAATTAACTTTAACTAAAGACATATCATTCTAACAATATTAATCAATTGCTAAAAAATGAAAAAGTTAAAGCCTATCAATGCTTTCACTATTTATTAAAAAATTAATTTGCTCTTTGAAATAGAAAACTAAGCATTTATTTTTTTACATTTTGACTTGAGTTGTTTATCTCGCATTTTTTTTTTTTGCTGACATAATATTTATCTTATTTATAAAGGTAATTCTAGCATAACCAACTAATATTGTTGATTTGGATAAATCCAGATAAAAATATATTGTAAAAAACAAACTTAACACAAATTTAAATGGAGAGTAATAAGATACGTAGAAGCGTAAAAACAAAGCAAAAAGCATAATAGTTCCTCATATTTTCAATGAATACCATGCTTATTGTACAAAGACGTTTTTAATAAGATCTTTTTTTGATGATGAAATTGTTGGAATAAATGAAATTTGCACTTTTGAATTAGATCTCGAAGATTACCCCCTTCCTTCAGACGCTTAGATTATGATTGACTGCGAACTCATGTATGCATAACTTCCCGATGATAATTCAGAAATACAAACATCTCTTTAAACTAATCAAATATAATTTAATTGTGTGTCATTATACAAAGCAGAAATCAATAAAGAAAATATAAAATCTGGTATAAGTGAATATGTGCCTATTATATTTGATGAAGATCACTTTAACCTAGCAGGATTAACTTTACATTCATGCATCACTGACTTTTGCCAAGCAAGTGGTCATCATGATTAAACGAACTCTCTTAGCAATCAAAAATTAATTAAATAAAATAGGCTTCAACAATAAACTAAGCATTACATGTAGCCATTTGACTCTTAAATTGATCAATTTCACACACTTAAACAAAGTATATCAATTAATATTTTTTATTAATTTAAATTAATGGTCTAATACACAATTTGTTATTTTTGGCTTGTTGATTTTTTTTTATCAAAAATTTGTTTACATAAGATTAGATTAAATTAATTTTTTTAATTTGACAAAATCTAAGTATTTTTAAAAATTTATTAACTAATTTTATCAAATTGACAATTTTATTTAAATTAAAAAATGAAATTTTTATTCTATATTCATTAGACAGTAATGATGAGTTGATGAAGTTTTATGAGACATACATTTCCCTACTTCGTGATCAATATTTAGTGACATGCTCAAACATAAAGGCAATAAAAAAATATTATGATGAGACAGTGACTTGTAAGGATATAGTTTATCAGTCTTTGTTTGAAAAATATTTTCCAGATGACTTGCCTCCAAGTTGTGTAAGATATAAATCTATGTAGAATGCATGTAATTTAAGCTAAATTTAAATTCTAACTTAACATAAAACTTAAAAAATTAATAGATTCTGCAAATACTCCTGCAGAAAAGGAGTTCATTTACTAAGGAGAGAAACTAATTGAAAATATAGTAAAGGAATTAAACCAATTGAACAAACTAAATGTAGCTGTGTGGTACAAATTCTAGCAGATGTTTCTGGTTAATAGCTCTTAAATAACAAAAATATTGAGAAAACGATATAATAAATTTAACAAGTAGCTATGGGAAGATTTTATTTGCTCTAGAACAGTAATGGTTGATAATCATTCTATATTTACTAATACCTAGTAAATTCAATAAAACGAAATAGATTCAAAATTAGTAAGATAAAGAGCATTAACTAAAGAGAATGCTCATTATAATTCTGTAAAAGATATCCGCATTCTTTCTGATAAAATGCAAAATCCTGTTATTTTCAATGATATTTTTTAGTTAAAATCGAAAGTAAATTAATAAAAATTTATTTTTTTAATGGCTTTTTGAAGTAGATTATTTTTAAATTTAGGACTATGATGACATTAGAATATTTAAAAAAACTACTTTTCACTTGTTTGTATTTGTACATGGATTTCAAGGAAATGCTTTTGATATGAGATTAATAAAAAACCATATGATGCTTCTCTACCCAGAGTGTCTCTTTTTATTATCAATATAGAATGAGGGAAGAACAGAAGGAAATATTTAAGTTATGGGTGAAAATTTAGCTAAGGAAATTACAGATTTTGTTAAAAAGTGGTGCCCAGGAAAATAGTTGGGTAAAATTAGTTTTGTTGCTCATTCTCTTGGAGGTGTAATAGTTAGAGCATGTCTTCCCTTATTGAAAGAAGATTTTTAAGATAAAATGTTTACATTCTTGAGTTTTGGTGTGCCTCATCTTGGATATATGCACTCTAAACACAGTTTAATTAATATAGGCTTGTGGTTCCTGAAAACTTGGAGAGGATCTGTGTGCTTAAATTAATTAGAAATGAAGGATCACAAAGATTTAAGATAGACATATCTTTATAATCTATCAAAATAAGAAGTGAGATTAATATTAAAATATTATTGTAAAATTTATTAATGAAAATAAAAATTGTAGGGATTGGAATGGTTTAGAAATGTAGTATTTTGCTCAAGTACACAAGATCATTACGTACCTGTTGAATCTGCTAGAGTTGAAAAATTACAGGAATAAGGAGGACAGTAAAATAATAATTAAATTAAAAAAATAGAGGAAAATTAATATAAAAATTAATTTAAAAATAGGTCCATTTAAGTTTATAATGAAATGGTTGATAATTTACTATCTAATCTCAAAAATGATATTTAGAGACTTGATATAAACTTCGAAATTAGTGAAAAGTAATTAATATATATTATGATAAAAATATAATTAATTTTTGTTTTTTAGGGGATTAGATACATTTATCGGAAGGAAGGCTCATATATTATTTTTGGAATTGCAATCCTTAATGAGAATGATTATTCATAATTTCGATCATCTATTTATTTGAGTAAATAACTTAATTACAAAAAAGAAAACAATCAAAAAAATAATATCGAAAAAACTAAATATTTTAAAGTAAGAATGCAAATTATGCATCTAAAATTTATTTAAAAACTAGTAATAATCTTAGAAATTTGGAATTGTAATTAATTAATTAATTATTTTGGTTGTAGAAATTAATTTTAAAGAGAATGTATAAGAACGAAGTTGCTACAAAGATAACAAATATATAACGAAATAATTATAAAAATTAATTAAATTTTTAATCTTTAAAGTATTTTTTAGTGTTATTTATATAGTATGGAAGCTAATCAATTTGATAAGCCAATTTACATTATATTTTTTATTGATCAATAGATCGATTTATAGTTTATAGATTCAATGAATAAATGAAGCTATCTTTATATAATAATATTTTAAATTTTGTACATATTAATTAATGAATGAAAGATATCATAACATTTTTTTTGATGAAGAACGAACGAGGTTTCATTCTTGAAAGAAAAATCAAGCATAGTTTTTAATAGTATGATCTTCATCTTCTAAACCTACTATGTATTCTGGCTACTCTACTTGAAGCAAGAAGTAACTCTCGTTTTCCTTCAATCCAAAAGGATTGTTATCAATGTTTACTTATTTTGGAATTATGTTCTTTATATTAGCTATCATAATCAAAGAGCACTCACTAGTTATTATTTTTTTAAATTAATCTTAAATTTTTTTCTAATAAAAAATAGTTTATTTACGTTAAAAGCTCTTTGAATTTCTTGTCAAGAGTGTCGAAATCTAAGAAGTAGTTATTTTTATAAGTTGAGATAGAAAGTGAGGCACTAGAAGCAGATGTATTTGAATCATTAAATATAGCTCCATCATTTAATTACTTAAGAATTAATGGTACATAAACATCATTACTTGAGGGAATAAAGAGCATTTTAGTTCCTTCTTCAAGTCTAATTTATTTATTTATAAATATTATAATTTTTTAATTAAAAATTTTTTTTTGTACTTAGTGAAATTAATTGTTTCTTAAATGATGCTTGTCTTCTTTAAAGCCTAAGTTAAATCAATGTGTTCAACATTCTTCTGTGACATCACAGGAATTTTTTTATTGTGGTCAATACTTTTAAGGAGCTTTCTGAATTTTTGAGCTTCATAAGTAGAAAGAGAAATCATCTTCTCATCTTATTCTTCTTCCCATTAGCACTCAGTGTCTTTCTTTTCTACATTTAACTGTTTTTTATTAATTTAATAAATCAAAAAAAAAAAAATTAAAATTAATTATTTACTTTTGAGCTTAATTCAGAAATAGTTTTCAAGTAATTTTCTTAAACTATTTTATGGCCATCAAGTTACTTCTTTTAGCTTTAAATAGTTACTTCTGCTGTGATGAGCTACTGAGCAAACTATTCTAGCTACTCTTATTGCTTTTCGATTTCTAATTTTTGCTATTCATTCTTATTTTCAAGTTTATCGAGAGCTTAAGTGTGAGCATCAATGCAAATTGTACTATTTTTTAATTTCTCATATTCTTTTTCCTACTCATCCTAGTTGCGGATAGCGATTTCTTTTTCTTCTTTTTCCTTTTGAAGGCTCTCTTACAAAAGTTGGTTATTTTACTCAATTAATTCTTTTTCTACTCTTAACTACTGCAAGCTTGATTACAAGTCGATTATACTTTGTAAAAGATTGTTTGTTTTACTTTGTAATTCTTGATTTTTATCTTCCATACTATTCAAATTATTATTTAATTTATTTATTTAAGAATTCAAATTCTCAATTTCCTATTGATTTAGCATTTCCTACCTTTACAGATCTTCAATTTACTATGTTAAATTTTTTACCTCATCTTGTAAATTTGAAACATAATCATCTTTTTCTTTTAAATCTATATTAAGTTGTTTCAAGCTCATTTCGTTTGAGTTTATATGATTTTTGTTTTAATTCATTTCTTCAACAATTTGATTCAACTGATTATTATAAAAATAAATTAACTTATCATATATTAATTGATTAAGTAAGTGAGCGAATTTACCTCTTGTTCCTTTTAATTGAGATTTTGGTTAGCTTCTTCGACCTATTAAATTAACTCTAAATTTTTGTTGTTAGTTTCTCTTTCTCTCTCTTTGCATGTAGCAAGGTTTCTTCCTAACTCATTTATTTCATTCTATAGCCTTTCTAATTCATGCTTGTACTCTTCTTGTTTCTCCTTTAAAAAATTACAAATATTTAACTCAAATTTATAAAAAAATTATTTAATTTTACTTCTAATTCTGCTTTTTTACTGCTGGCATTCTTCTATTGTATCTCGCACTCTATGAGAGCTTACTCAATAGCAGCGTTAAGATTAGTAATAAGTTAATTTTTTTACTCATTTTCAGCTAATATCTTAGATTATTCTGATACCAAAGATTCTATTTTTTTATCATTCTCTTCAATTGATGTTTTTTGAGTTTCGATGTTTTTATTGAGAATCTTGATTTTCTCATCTCTTGCCTAAATATCAGCTTCTAAAATTTGCATTCTCGTTTTAAACTGATCAATTTCAATTTTGTAAATTTAGACCTACTCATTGAGAGCAGATATTTTAAGTTTTTCATTCATTTAACTCTCCATTAGCTTTTCTAGCTGTTATGCCCTCTCGTTTGACTGCTCATAAACTTACTTGTTCAAATTATCAATTTCTATTTTCTTTTTGTCTAGATCAAGCTTTTAGCTTTCAATCTAGCTTAGTAGTTTAGATCTCTCATTTTCTAATGATTTAACTGAATCTAAAATTTAAGTTAGTCTCTTTTAAAGATCTTAAACTTGCTGTTTATCCTTTTGAATATCCTCACTAATTTATAGTTTTTCATTGTTTAAAATTTAATTTTATTTATTTAAGGATTAAATTTCTAAACGATTCTTTTCAATAATTGAATCAAGGTTCTCAATTCTATTCTTAAAATTCATAACATCTTTTTTGAGTCTTTCTCTCTCATTTTGAATTTGTTATAACTCGTATTACACTCTAATTAAATATAATAATTTAAAATGCTAATTAAATATTTTTTTTATATAATTACTTTTCGTAGTCCTCATTTTTCAGATCTAAATCTCTTTTTAAGTTATTAAAATCCTTTGTTTGGTTCTATAAAACACTTTGTTTATTTGCTAAGTCAGTTTCAAGTTAAGCTAGTTTCTTTTTATATTTTTCTGAATCTTTCTATAACTAGCTTTAGAGCTCAGTAACTTACTTTGCATTATCAGCTTTTAGCCTATTTTCAACCTATTAAGATTTCTTATTTAATTCTTCATATTCTTTTTACTTTTAACTAATCTAAGAATTTAAGCCTATATTTAAAATAAAATATGTATTAAAATGTTGAAATAATTTGATAAATTACGTGCAATTTGTTCTTATGCATTTTTCAGCTGCTTCGTTTTTTCAACCATATCACATTCATAGGATTTTATTTTTTAGTTGAGAAGGTTGATATCTTCTTTATGTTGTTCTTTTGTTTAATCTAATAACATTAAAACCTTTTTGTTTTCAGAGTAGTATCTTTATTCTACTTATTTTATTTTTTCTTCATGGAATGAAATATATTTACTTTTTTCTTTCTAAGATTCTTCTTAACTTGCTATCAATTTTTATTCATGTTAAAATATTTTATCTTATAGTTTTTGCTGCTTGTCATTTTATTTTCTTAAGATTTAGTTAAATGATATTTTAGCTGATTGCTATAGCAATACTGTCAAATTAGCCACGCGTGTATTCAGTTTTTCAATAATTTTAGCTTCCTCTGACTTGTTGACAGCATTATTGGCATCATTTAGGTTTGCTGCTGATATGTAGTTTTCCTTATTTTCTTTCTGGTAATATAAATGAAGATTTTAGTATGCTTTATCTCTTTCGTCTAGCTACTTTTACAATAAAGAAATTTATTTGACATATTCATTAGAATTATTTATTTAGTTGAGCTATTGTTCCAATTTACTGATTTAATCTTAAAGCAAAGTATTCCTTTTAGTTAATAAATCAATCTAAATACTAGAGTTATCATCTTTCTTTTTCAAATTCTGCATTTCAATTTCATTCTTTAATTTCATAATCTGATTTCGAAGATCACTATTTTGATATTCCAATTCAATTTGGTGAGGATCTTTCTTATGCTTATTATTCAACAAATTCATTTGCAATTCTTTTTTTAGTTCAGCAATGATCTCTTCTTGTTTTAAACCATATTCAGGAAGTTCAAGCTATTTAAATAAATCTTAATATTTATCTTTTTCATCATGCTCATTTTCTATTTTAGGAAGCTTTTCATATGTTTGAGGATATGCTTTAATATTCATATTTAACTCTGGTATAAAATCCTTCGGCATACATTTTCCATAATTTGCAATAAACGACACTCGCTTTTGCTATTCAATTTTTATTATGCTATTGATTATCTTTATTTCTATAAAAAGAAAAATTTAAATATTTTAACTTTTTATCAACAAAAATATCATAATATTTTATATTTAATTTTGATTTCATTGAGGGTAGTTAAAAATTTTGCTGATCGAAATATAAATTGATTCCTTAATTAATTCTATCGTAAAATTTAATAAGTTAGAAATAAATTACAATTATCTAAAAGTGAGTTGAACTCATTACGACGGCTGACTTCTTTCAAAATGACTTTGAAATTAGTAAAAAATGTGTAAGGTTTAGTGAGATCATTAATATCTTTCTCAAATCTGTTAATATCTGGTTCCAGAGACTTGAGCTTTTCATAAGTTATCACATTTAGCCCATTCAAGATTGATGTAAATTTCTACTAGTACTGTTACATCCTCTAAAACTATTTGAATTTGGAATCCCATATTTAAGTAATATAATTACCCAAAGCATCTATGTATAGAGTTATTTATTTTTCTATTTTCTCTTAGTCTTTGAGCTTTTCTTAGCATGATAGTATGCAGCTATCTAATTAGCTTTTCAAAGTGTATTCATCCTATTAATTATCGATTGCGTATTAAATATATTTTCTTAAATTTTTATATTCTTCAAAAACAGCACTAAATGAAGCTAAAGTATAATTCTTTCCTTCTAAGCACTATTCGTCGAATTTCTTTAAAGTTTCTGTATTTCTAATTAAAATATTTTTAAAATTTTGTATAATTTGCATAATTTATTTATTTTTTATTATTTTGCGTTTAAGATTTTTGATTATCCTAAAAATTTAACTTGATCAGAAATTAATTAATTAGTTTGAATTTAAAATTAATATGTGAAATTTTGTTTAAAAAAGTTACTCATTAGAAAGCTATTGAATAGTCGCTTACTAGTCTTTGATCTATCTTTTCAGAGAAGAAATTTCTTCTTATTCTTTGGAGTGAGTTTTTTTGATTTTTTCATAATGATTAATGCAATGAGATTTCCACTAATCCATCTTAGAAACATCATAGTAAATGTCATACAAATATTTCTTATTATCTTTTTTGAGGACTTCGGGTAATTCTACATTTTTGCCCTTAATATAATTAAATAATACGAATGAATATTTTTTTTAAAAATAGAATATTACAATCTTTAAGCTCTCGTCGTATTTTTAAACTGATTTCAAAACCACTTCATTTAAGTTTTTAATTTTTTAATGCATTTCTGTGGAAAGTTTTTTAGAAATTTAGTATTCATTTATGACTCTCATTAAAAGACACTCAATAGATTTGTATTATATTTCATATTCCTTGCAAGTTTTCTCTACTTTCTACTATTTCTAAATGAACTCGTAAGTCTTTCTCTATTTTAAAAAATATGTGAATAAAATGATCAAGCAAATGAAAAAAAACGACTGATACCTTAATAGAGCTATAAAATTTAAAAAACTTTTATTCTAATTCTAAAAGATTTGTGCTTTTAAGCAAGCTTAGCTACTTCTAGTTGTCATTTAGCTCGATAGGATTTTGATAATCAGTATCAGCAAACTTTGCATCTAGCTCTAAATTTTATTAAACGTTTATTCTTTATATTGCATTAAAGAAAATGAAAGAAATTACTAATTTAAGGTTTTTTGGCATCAAGAGATAACTTATTAAATTACTTCAACTAAGTCTCTTACTCTTGTTAAAAGAAATTCAAAGCAGATTCAGTATTATCCATCAAAAGCTTAACATTGAAGACAAATATATTCTTTTTATATTAAAAAATACTAAATGGCGTTTCAACAGGAAACAAATTTCCATAAAATTGTTTTAGATAAAAGTATTTCAAACTTTTATAATTTTTACATGGAACATTTTATATTTGGTTGAATCAATGAGTCTTTGAGTTTATGCAAGAGCATTATCGCGTTCTATTTCTGCTAACACATCATCAGGTTAAATCAAGTAGCCTGTCTTAGTTGTTAAAAACTAGTTTGGTATTTCAATTTTAATGTCCTTTAAAATATTTTCCTAAATGTATGAAATCCTAATTTAGATTATGGAAAAAATTTGATCCTCAGTATATCTTATAATGTTAAAAATTTTTATTACTTTTTATCAGCGCTAACATTCGAATATGAATATAGATAACCTAGCTCACCGTGATATACTATTATATCTAGCTAGCCATTCAAAATTGGGAGTGCTTATGCTGCTCTGTCTTTTTCTTTATTCTAAACCTACTACTAAGATTAAGACATTTGCTAAGACTTTTTAGTATGCTTTTATATTATCCTTCTCTTAATCCTTTTTTGTTAATATTGATAATATTTTCTTTGTATGCTTTTGGTGTGTTATTGTCAATAATACAATTTTTTAAATAATTAAGTTTTTTGTTATCAATTCTTTACTAATTTTAATTTAATAACTCGTTTCTCTCTTTTTTCTTCTATTTAACAAGTAAATTCACAAGAAGGATATATATCAATCAATCAAGCAATCAATCAATCCCTCAATCTTAATATTTTACAAAAAATTTAAACTGAAATTTTAAAAAGTTCTCAAGTAAATTTTGATTTTCTTTTAAATTGCATATTTTGTTTATAGCAACAAATCAAAAATGAATTTGAAAGAAGATTTATTCACTTCGCGGTCTTTGAAATTTGAGGTAAACGATAGCCATAATCTTCGTATTAATAAAATTATAATTTAAATGTTAAGACCATACACACATTCAATTTTTAATAAATATATAAAGTTTGCATCTTCATTCTTTATAAAAAAAGAAAAAAAAGAGATTTATTTTCTAAGTAAATTTGATTGGTAAGTCTATTCCAATTTCATGAAACTGTTAATTTATGATTTAATTAATTAAGAGTTAATGAGTAAATACATGCATATAATATACAATTTATAGTAATTAATTATTTTTATTATAAAATTTAGTATTTTTTAGATATTTATTTACATAAATTTCATTAATCAATCCTTATATTAATTATTTATGATTATTTAAGGCATTGTTTTCCACTTTTCAGTTTCTAGATTTAAATTTAATTTTTTGTAGAATTTAGCCAAAAATTAAAGAGTTTTAAATTTTATTAAAATTAAATTGATTTCAGTAAAAAATTTCATTTTATGCTTTGATGAGAGGAATTGGAGAAAAACTTTAAGATAGAGTTGTAATTTAATAAGATTTTTTTTGCAAAGTTATTTTTTTTTCTTCTAATTCCTTTAATGTTATAGGTTTCTTTAATGACGAAGTAATTCCAAATCTTAAAAAGCAAGATGAGTCAAAGTACTAATTTGAGCATATAAAAATTAAGCTCTCAAATTAGATCTTATTCTGTTAAAATATTTATTTGATTGAATCTATCAAGTGGTTATTACCCTCATTTAGCATTTTGTTGTCAATAAAAATATAGGGATATTAATATTTATTTTGATAGTATTAATTTTCGATTAATGAAATACATTCTTCCACTGTATAAGCAGATTGGAATGATTCATCCTCATTTTCTTTAGCATATTATGAAAGAACTTGCTAAAACTAAGTATGATAAAGCTAGTGCTTATCTACAAATAGAATTTATTTTTTTTCTAGCAACATAGGTACTTAGTTAGAGCTTTACTTTACTGATTGAGCTATTTCCAATCTTGGAAGAATCTTTGAGTGTTATGTTGCAGAAAATAAAGGAGTGGGTTGATTTAAATACATCATTGTACTTTAATCACCAATTAATTGATTTCCACTGACAACTAAATTCTTAGCTTAGGGATATTCATTATTACTCAAAGCTGATAACCCTTTATTTATTTTTTAAAATTCTTATTCTATTTTTTTACTTTACTGAGATAATTCGATTTATTATCCCAAAAATTAATCTCCTTGTGTCTTTTGCAAAACGTTTTTATTTTAAATATCTTGCTTTTCAGAAATATTGTTTTCTAATTGTTTTTCATTTTTTTGATTCTGTTAGAATATCATCGAATCTGGTCCACTTACATTTTAATTGAGCTTGCCGTTAACAATAATTTCATCTTAATATTAAGGCTTTTAGTGATAGCTGTTGGGATATAAACTTAGAGAAGATGGTAAATCTTTATAAGAATTGTAATCAATACCACCACCATCTACAGTTCTCTTTTAAGGGCGTGGAGAATTTGTAGAATGAGATGATTTTGGAGAAGTTTTATTAAATGTCATTTACTTATTTTGAAAAAAGAATTCTTTATTTGCTTTGTTATTTTACTAAAATATATTTTTTTAATTGGGAGAATTTTGAGATATGAAATTATCAGCTGCTTATCTCATGTTTTTATCTAAGCATTTCATTGGCAATTAACTCTTTTTTTAATTTTTCTTTTAATTACTCAAATTTTCATCGTTATCATTTTAGGTTACAGTTACTTCTTTTGATATTTCTAAGATCTACATCTCAGGTATATTCTCCAGTTTCAGAGTTTATCTATTATTATTCTTTAGTCCAGTTAAATTATTTTCATCTAAATCATCTTAATTATGAGTACTCTATGCTGTTGTAGTAGCTGCATTAAAATCAAAAGGTATTCCAGATAGAGATTTAGGATTTTGAGATATTTTCTTGCTAACATTCCTTTATTAGTATATATTATTATTTGTAACATCAAGCAATCCTTGCTCTTCGGCTTTATAAATTTCATTCAAGCTATTTATATTTATAATGCTCTACTTTCTAGATTCATTCTGATTTATATGCAAGATACTCTTAGTCTTAGGAAAGTTATGTAAACTAGTGGGCTAAACCTTTAAAGGTTTTAATTCGATCTAAATTAAGTCTTCATGGCAATCATCATCTTTTTCATTTACTTCTAATTTATGTCTGGGAGGTTGCCTGTAGCTATAATACATAGGAGAATAAGTATCTGTTGTTTATCTCTAGAAAATATTTTGGCTATTATCTGCTAGATGAGCTGTAAACTTTAGGGAGTTATCTTTCTCATAAGAGTGAATGACAGACTAGCTTTCTATAAAAAATGATACACATGGGAAACCTTTATCGTTTTTTTCAAATTAAAGCCCATTATTCAGCTTTATGCTACTCTTTAAATTTTTTTGATTGAATAAAGGTCCAACTAATTTTTAAGCGATTATATTGCAGATTTAAATGTTATTAATTTATTCAAATATTTCTTCAACTTATTGTTACATGAAAGCTTTTTTTTTGTAAAATGAGCTTTTTCTGCTAATATTAACATGCTAGTAGGGGCTATTTTGATTTGGGAAATTTTAGTTAAATACACATTAAGGGCTACTATATACGAATGATTTATTTTGATCTGTTTGTTCTAAAGAATTCTTCAAACTTTAAGTAAATATTTATTATATTCTTTATTGTTCTTCTCCACCTTAATGAGGAGGAGTGAAACTTAGGTATACGTTAAATTGAAGTAAAAATGAATTTAATTTATTTTAGTTAAGATGTTAATTTTCTTCTCCATAAGAAATGTCTTGATCACAACTCTGCAATGATGAATTTTTAATATTTATAATTATACTCTAATTTTCTTGAATAAAGTTCATGTAATTTTAAATAATTATGGTTAAAATAATTTTAAGCTTCTCAAAGTCTGTGCTAACTTAGCTTGGTACATCATTATCTGTTTCTATTTTTAATTCGATTTTTTTACTTTAAGCCTCCAAGTTAAAAATTTCAATTATTTCATCTATTTTATTAAATTAAAAAACATGGTCAATCTTAAAAGTAATCAATCTAATCAGGCTAAAACCAATAAAATAAATTATTTGGAATAATAAATATTTGATGATTAAATGGGCTTAACTATTTTCAAAAATATATTTATTATCCTTTTCATATAAATTATGAGATCAAATAAAAATTTTACTAAAAGAATTTAATTAATTATCCATAAATTAAAAAATGAAAGTATAATGATAAATACAAATTTTCTCATTCTTTTTTTTCATGTTTTGATTTGTAAAGATTTGCTTAAGTTAATTTACTTTTTAAATGTTAATTTTTGAAATTTTTAATCTCTTATCAAAATCCTGCTTGATGAAAAGAATTTTGGTTTTAATTTCATCAAATTATTCTCTTTATTTCGAAATTAGATTCAAATAAAATACTAAATTATGAAAATTTAAAAGCCAAGATTTTTTAAAAGTTCAAATGAATAAATTTAAGAAAATTTACATTGTAAAAATTCAATGAGGTTTTCAACTTATAGGTTCAGTGAGAAAGGCTTCTTTTTATTACTTAATTAAAATAAAATTTGGAATGTATTTTGCAAAATAAGAACTTATGATAAAAGAGGGTCAATATGAAATTTAGAAAAATCATGTGTGCAATATTATTTAGATTCTTAGAGTTTTTGAATAAGGTAATGAATGGAGTAGTAAGTTTCTTCTGTGAAACCCCGAATTATAGATTATTATCTATTATAAAGGGTTTCAAGATTGCAGTAGGATTAGAAGAGAGTTTTGTTTGAGGCATCAATCAAGAAAAATATTTTATTATCTTTCACAATAGGTGTTACTCTCAAGAATAAGTATATTGATTTTTAGCTATTGCTGACAGAAGTGAATTTGACGTAAAAATTTTTTTGATAGCTGTGCAAAATTTCAGTTTGATTTTATTCTTTTTTTGATGAGTTTTATTGTGGTTTTTTTTGTGCCTTAAGTTAGGATATTATAAGATTTATCTCTTTGAAGATTATTGTTTCGCTGCATGCTCCGTTTAGTTAATTTAAAATTTATTTTTATTAAGTACCATTAACTTTCAGATCTTTTTGCTTTTATTTTGGTGTTAGTTATTATTCATAATATTTTGATTGGAATGATTAGTCTATAAATTCATTAATTTAATTTTAATTATTATTTCCTTCTAATGAATTATTATTAAAAAGATGCTATATCTTAAAGAATTGACCAGCGGACAAGCGATTATATTTTTCATGCAAATTTGTCATTGGAGAAGTATCCATATCCATGATTTCTATAATTGTTCCTCTTCGATGTTAACTATCTTTCCTCAGAGTGTCATAATTATTAACTTAATTAAAGTTAAACACCTGAGATTGAGGATGTTCTAAGCTCAACTATTTGCTCTTATCTTAATATTATGTCTGGCCTTCTCCTTCTCCATTAGTGTTGGTAAGTCCAGAATAAAATATTATATTGAGACATTCTTATTACGAGTCTGCTTCAAAAAATTTAAGCATATCATTATTCATTTTTACAAGATTCAGATTTTCATCGATTATACAGTAACCTTCGCTAATTGATTCTATGAGGTCTATCAGAAAGCATTCCTTTAGATATTTTAAAAAAGTGTAAACATAAATCTAAAAAAATTCAAAGATATTTATTTTTTCCCCAGCCTTCCTCATTCATTCATGAATTTATAAAAATTAATTAAATAAATAAACTTTTTCAGTTAATTTTAATGGTATTAAGAAAGAATAAATTTACTAATATTTAATATATAGTTTGTTTTGTCTAACAATCATAAAATTAAAAAAGTGAATCTTTAGTTCGAACGTTTGCTAAAATGTGATGGTTTTCATATCTTGGCAAAAAAAATAATGGTTATTTATTCTTTAATTTATTAATATTAATAGAAATGTCAATAACATCTATTATATTTATCTTAATTTATGCTATTAAAATACCATCAAAATACTAGTAAAAGGTTATTGGTTTAATTTGAATGCTAAATTCATTTTGATATTTTATAAAAATTTATTTATTTTATTTGACTGTATAAGTATTAAGGATTGTCAGTCAGTTTTCTTTGTTTGGTGAGAAGTATTTGAATTAATTTTTTGGAATGAAATTTTATTGTTTTCAAAATTTTATAAGGATAATAAAATATTTTTGTAAAAACTATTTTTTATTACATCTCTAACAGTAACAAATAATATAAAGCTATGATTTTATTATAAAGCTTTTTTTGTGGTTTTTCGTGAATGTACTGAATAATATTTTTAAGATTTTATTTACTTTCTTTTTTGTTTATTTATTTAAACTTTTTTCGCTTCTTAAAAATATTTTGAAAGAGATAATTAATGTAAAGGAAAATAGTCATTTCAAGTATTTAAACATTTTATTAAATTACGTTTTAATCAAAGAGCTCACTACAGAGGTATTTAGAAGTTTGAGGATTTTGGTTGAGGTTTTTTTAAGTCTCACTTGGGGTTCTACGCTTTTTTGGCTTGAATATTTCTGTTTAAGGCCTATTAGTTTTAGGCATAGGTATTTTTTCGTTATTTTCCAAAATAACTTCTGCAAGATTAGAGTTTTAAGTTTGGTTTTATGGCTGCTTTAATCTTATACATAAATCACTAATAATATCCTTATATGCAAAAATAGTACTCTTATATGCTTCATCTACGCTGTCTTTAAACTTGAAGCGAATATTATAAACAATCATCATTAAGCACAAGGTTGATAAAATGATTTAGATATTTGAAGTGAAATATCTGTACCATTCTGAAGACTAGCGTATTGGAATATAAATAATAAAGGTAATAAAAATTAGAAAGAAATATTTCTTTTTCTAAAGCATAAAAGCATAAGAACTGCTTATTATGGCAGCCCTAAGTATTAATTCGATTAGCATGTACTTGTATTAATCTTAATAAATACTGTCTTTTAAGAGAACAAACTCAGAAAGAAACAAGAATTCAATGTAATAAAAGACTAAAAACAGAATATCGCATTTTTAATTTATATGAAGACATCCCTTCTTATTTTCATTCTATGTAGTCTCAAATCTCCAGTAAATGTTAGCCAGCATTCCAATAATAAAGAATAAAACTTAAATACCTATCATTCCACTTAAGATAAGCCAAAAATTTTACCATTCTACCTTTAGATCGTCAATAAAGTATGAACCAACAAATAATAAAGATAGATTTAAACCCGACTAAATCAACCTGTATGTAGAGATTGTTGACTATTATAAAATAATAAAAATAAATTGAAATTTAAAAAAACCAAAATTTAAATTCATTTTAAGTAAAAGTATTGAGAGATTGTCAAAAAAATATTTATTTTTGTAAGCAATTTAATGTTTTTCTAAAGCTTAACATTGATTTGTAATTTATTTAACCAGACTAAGATCAAATTGAATTTTAAAAAAGTGATAAATTATTTGATTATTTTTAATTTAAATAAGCTGTTCTATGTTAATTTGTTTGTTGCTCTCTATATATATAGATATGTTTTGCTTATTTATTGATGCATATTTACTCTTAAAAAATCTTTTAAAATTATAAATATTTCTCAATGCAAATGCTCTAAAATAAATCATTTACGTAAGTTTTTTATAAGGCCAAAACATTTTGAGATTTTCTCAACTCATTCATTTGATTAGGCTGTAGATACTTTTCCAAATCGTTAAAATTATTAGCTAAGTATTTTGCAAGATTTTCATTTAAACCTTTTTCATACCCTTCTTCATACATTTTTCGTGATTCTAAAATGGAACTCTAGTTAACATTACTATTTACTTTTGACCTGCTTTACTTATATGATTTAAGCTGCATATTCAAGTCTTGTTAAGATTTTATATTTGTCTGTGATAATAAAGCAGAATTAATGCGATTCCTACTATCAAAATTCTTTTATGTAGAATTTTATTTATTAAATAAATTAGCCACCCTATCATCTCTATTCAAATCTATTGGCGAAGGACTTTCATCAATCTGCCCCATTTTTAAAAGTGTATTATTTTTGTTTAAGTTGCATATGTTTTATGAATCTAGAGTTTTGAGCTTAGCTTCTGAATTCATCTAACTTATGATTAAGTTATTTATAATCTTATGTACTGATTTTTTATTACAAAAAATTACTAAATAAATAAATAATCAATCAATCAATTAATATCTCTTTTCACCGAAATAATTTTTCCTTATTCTTTGTAATCTATTTTTTGACTTTATTATCTTTCTTGAATTAAAGTGATTCCAAAATCTTAGCCAATTAATTTAATTATTCACAGATAGCTGGGGTTTTTTGGACACTTATGGTCAATTTTAGTTGATACATTTTTCTCATTTACTATTATCAAAAATTAGTTAACAAACAACTTCATTTCTAAACAAATAGCGATATCAAAATAATAATTTAATTTTGCTATTTGTATAAATAACTAACTCCTTATTTCTTAGAGCTGCTAAATACAATATTTACTAAATTTATCAAAATACTTAAATTAAAGTGCCATTCTTCATTTTAAATTATTTAAAATACAAAATTAAATAAAATACATCCCTATAGTGTATTGTTAAGCATCAAAAATACAATTTTATTTAAGGTATTTGCGACTAAGTTCATTATTTTTTAAATTATATCCAGTAATATTATTCAAAAGAAAGAAAGATATACTCTAACTTTCTTTGAATAAGTATTTCTTTAACTTCTCACTAACATAATATTTAAATATTTTTATAAAATGTTTTTGAATAAATAATATCGAAAGCACGTTTCTATAATGCATAATTATCAAAAATAGGTATTTAAATTGAATAATTTATTCTACTTTACAAGACAATTTTTAATAATTTTTAAAGTAATATTCTTTAATAAAAAATATACCATCTTCATAAAAATAATGATGTAAAGTTAATATTAAAAAACTTTATTTTAATATTACGCTTTCAAATAGCCAGAATCGAAAATATGTTATTAAATTTTTAATGTGATTTTGTTTCAAGAAAATTGATAGAGCTTAAACAGAAAAGATACCTAAGTAAATGTCCTAAAAATAAAAAATATAAAATCTAACCAAGCATTATTCTTGGATTATATTATAAAACTATAATTTAAAAAGGACCCTAAATAAATTTCATCTAATATTTGGATATTTTAGATACATACTTTAAAAGTTTAATGTGAATATAAAATGAATAAAATAAATTTAGTGTTGTAAAATAATTTTACGATGATTAAGTAATATTTTAGTTAATAACTGGTTTAATTTTAAGAATATTTTATAAAAGATAACTTTAAATAATATTTATCTCTACTTGCAACTAGATTTTAAGATTTATATTTAATTAGCAATCTCAAATGTTTGAAATAAAGACTTGATATCATATTATACTTATCAATCAACTTATAAATGTGTAGAATATTTTGTTGAATTTTAAGGTATTATTTATTAGTTTCTTCATATAAACGATTCTTTAATCTTAATATAATAAAATTAGTCTTTATGTAATATCAAATTAATAAAAAAATATTCTTTTACTTATTGATTAAAAGTAGTTTTAAATAAAAACTATATTTCTTTTTATATCAGTTATGAAAATATTTATAATTTAAATATTATTTTTTAATTTGCTAAATTTAATGCATAGAAAAAGATAAATTGTGAATGTTATATAAATACCTTTTTATAATAATTCTAAAGAATCTAAAATTGTTAAATGCCTCATCTAAAAAAAATTATTTATTAAATAATTCAAATAAATTTATGTTGTATTTTACTCACAATTTAATTATTTAAGAGCTTTATAAATAAAAAAAAGTGCTCTCTTATTTTAATACTTAATCAGATATTCTACTTATTTATAAATAAAGTATTAAAAACATATTTATTAAACATTTAAAATATTATAATTTAATTATTGAAGAACTTCATAAATAAAATAAATTGTCTCACCTATAAATTCAACTAAATATTCTCATTACTGATAAATAATTTATTTCTAAATTATCTGACTTTTTTGTCTGAAGATAATTTTATTGAAGAAGTTTTAAAAGAAGACATATATATCAGTTAGCATATAGTTTATTTGATGAATTTTTAAATTTATTAATTTTATTTAAAGATCAATGTGAGGTTGTTTGTAAATTTGCTAAATTTAATTAAAAATTGTAATTACTTAGCTATATTGTTTTATAAACAAAATACAATATCCTCACTTAAAGTAGAAATTCTTTTACATCGCATAAAATACTCAAAAAGATTAATATAAATTATTTTAACTTTAACAAAAACAACAAAGATTTTTCATTTAAATTATAATTAGATACAATAAAATTTATTAATTAGCATTTATAAACATTTTATTCAAATAACATTTGTTTACTATTTATATAATCCATAGTTTTCTCTTGATTTTCCAGATTTGCTTTACCAATCTTGAACTTCCATTGAATGCTTTGTTAAGTAATCAATAGCAACAACTTTTTTTCTCTCTTTTAAATCAGGACAATAAGCTGTTAATACTATTGTTTCTCCTTCTTTAAATTCAAATTTAGTAATTCCCTTATAGAAAACTTCTATTTCCTCTTTAAAATCTGTAATTACGAATCTAGTTTCTAAAGATCCTCTCTGCATTTTAGTACTTCCTACTTTTAATACTCCAAATATCTAAAATTTTGATTCAGGTTTAATGTAATCACTCAGCATATAATCTTAAACACTCATAGTAACTTGTTTATCTTAGAACATACTACCTCCATAGGTAGCAGCAATATGTGCTCCTCCAATAACAAGAAGTGCTCTAAAAATACCTGCTCTAGATTATATTGATCTTCCTGCAGTACCTAATTAGACAGCTTAAGCAGCAGCTGTAGAGAACATCGCTTTATTTTAAACTAATAATGATCCTAATTTGTTATTCCTATAAGAGAGTTTCTAAAATATTTTGAACATTCTTTTATAATTTATTAAATTCAGTAAAAATGTTTTTGACTACAAACTATTTATGACTTTCTTTTTTTCGCCTTACTTGGCTTAGTAGTATTTATTAAATTTATTAGAGTTCTAATTACTTTATTATTTTATATCTGAGAGAATTTAACTACCAATAAATGAATGAACATTTATGATGATATTTTTCTAGAATTTGTTATTTTACAATGTTAAATATAATTCTAAAATTTGAACACAAAAAAGTAAAAGCTTTAAAATTATATAAATGATAAGATTTAATGATGAATATAAATTTTATTTTCAATTAATTAATAAGATACATCATCTCTTCTAAAATATTTTAATCAAAATACAAATGGATTTTTGTTGTTAAAATTTAATTTTTCAGCTAATTTTAAATTTTATTAAAATTTATTCGATTCTTTTATCTTAAAAAAATATTTAAAAAAATCCTACCTATTTTTAATAATTTAAAAATACCTGATCTATATGCATAAATTTTAGCCATTTCCTTTTTATTAAAAAAAATATCATAATTTTTAGTAAATGGCAATTATTTATTATATTGATTTTACTTTTGATATTTATATGAAATTAGCAGTAATTGTTTTAGTATTATTATGGTTTTAAATGGGGCATTAATAAATAAAGATAACTTTTATTCGTTTATTAATTAAAATAAACTTAATTATACTTATTTATTCATGTTTCAAAAGTTTTTTAAAAACAAAAATAGATTGTTTGAAATTCATTTTCTATTTTATTTTTTTAAAATGTGCTTTAAAAATGCAACTAATTTATAGCCTGAAAATATATTTTTATCAAAGAGAATTATAATTATTACTATTATTAGATGACGATGTTTTCGCTTCTTTATCTATTATAATTTAAGAAAGGATTTAATTTTTATATTTATTCAGAAGTTTTGTGTTAAAGATAATTTATATTCATAAATTACATATTTGAATGCAAAACTCAATGGGATTTATTTATTTTTAAAAAAGACTATAGTTTATTTTACATCTCAATACAAAAGGAGGGTAAGATTGTTTATGTTTTTATTAATGTAATTAACTAGGTTGTCTTTTATCAATATATCGAAGAATAAAATATCGATTGATTAATTGAAATAAATATCAATTTTTTTTCTTGTAATTGAATATTAACTTTTGAAAGTTTACTTTTAAAAACAAATTTCTAAGTGTATATTTACTTAGACTCAATTATTAATAAAAAATATTATGGATGCGGAGGTGTCAGAAACCTCACAGTAAAAATAAGCTTTTTGCAAGCAATAGTCAATTTATTAGCCGAATTAGGGAGTAGATAGATCAGCGCAGCTGAATATTACAGGATTTTAAGGTTGTAGTAATATGGATAGTTAAATCTTGAAATAAAGAAGTAGCACTTAAGTAATTAAAGTTATAGATAGATATAAATCATAAAATTTGGATGTTTCAATGAAAAATCCGATATTTTAGTATCAAATAACATTAGTAATATTTTTATTTTGTAATAAAATTAGGAAGAGCAATAAATAGATACAAGTGAAGCCATATTAAGCAAGAATAAGCTTGATGAAAATAAAGAAGACTATCAAACACAATAGCCTCTGCAAGAGTATTTTAACAAATTTTTTAAAATGCAAAAAAAATTTTAAGCAATAAATAATCTCATTTTAAAAAAGAAAGGTGGTTAATATTATTTTTTATAAATTAAAGTAGCCATTTAGGTGTTTTATTGTATAATAATCAAGGGAACTTTTAGTTTAAAGATAAAAATTTAGATTAATCAGATAAAGGTTTTAATTTGAAATATGGATCTAACAGCAGTCAAGAATCATATAATATTTATTAGTCTTTTGATAACAGTTTTAATGTAAAGAGAAGTTTATTATTTACACCTAAAGATATAAGCAACTAAACATTGTACTCTTACGATATGCCATCTAGTTTGAATGGAATTTAGGATTCAAACAATTATTCATAAAATTAATTTACCTCTTAGAGTCCTACTGACCTTACATTATCTCAATTAGCATCGAAAAGTTACTTTATTAATACTATTATGAAAAAAAACTCAAAAGAACTGATAAAGTAGCAAAAAGAAATAGAAAATATTGTGCTTTAACAAAATTAGCAATAAAGAAATGGATTTTTAAAGAATAATAAAAAGTAGATTAATAATTCAATAAATATGAAAGATAATTATTTCTAAATTTATGAATAAAATCAACCAAAAAAATAAAAAAATAAAAATCTACTAAGCTTTGATAGCAGTAAATTTTAAAGTGTATTGCATTAAAATCAATCAAGCAACAGTTCTAGAGAAGATAGAAACGAATAAAAAAATAAAAAACCCTAAATATTTTAAGATAGGTCTAAAAATAAAAGCTAATTAATTTAGCTTACTCCAATTTTAGAAAAAAGCAGTTAATAATCTAAATCATACAAAGTTTTTAATTCATTCTCAAACAAGTAAGATTTATTCAAATATAAGTCTAATATATCAACAAATGATATATCTCAAGGATAGAATGAATTAGTGAAATAACATAAATAACTATCATAAAATGAAAAAAATTAATTGCCGCTTGTAACAAATTCACTATCAAATTAAAACAGTTTTTTATAAAATTAAAAAAAATAAATAAATTTTTTCTAACAATCAAATAATTAGTCTATAAAGCAGGTTAAAAATAACAAAAATCAATCATCTAATTCACTTATTAATAACAACTCATATAAAGAAACATAAAGCTTAAAAATAAATTTTCCTACAAAAAGCTTAAATAAATTAAACAAAATTTTATGTACAGATTCAATTCATAACCCTTAAAACAAATAAAAAAAATAAATTTATTTTTCAAAAACAGAAAATTCTGATAGATCATATGACGATGATAATAACTAATTTTCTTATGCTGAAAGCCAAAATAAATTTGGCTCAGAGTATCCTTAAATTAAAGAAATAAATAGTAATAAATAAATTCTATAAAATAATTTTGGTTTTGAGTAGACTTAAATTGATTAACGAGAGGCTAAAGAAATATAATTTAGAATAAAAAAAGAATAAAAAAATAATAACAATAAAGAGAAGGAACTGTAAGTATTTTAAAATAATATCCATAACAAACCAATAATTTTTGAGATAAATAGCTAATAAGACTCAATAAATTCCTAAGAGAGATATTTAAATTAAAAACAAAATGAATATAATTAAATATTTTAGAAAGAACAGGGCTATGATATGAATGAAAAAACCAATTTTGGTACACCTAGAAATAATCATTTAAAAATAAGCTAAAGCGAAGAAGGAATTTGGAAGATCGAAAATTCTGACAATGTGGACATGGCAGCTAGTAGATCTTCTTCAGTCAACCAAAATAATACCAATTTTAGAAAATAGTCTTCATAACTTTCTCCAAGTGTATTCAGCATAAATACTTATAATGCTCTTTTATAACATAACCTGATTGATAACTCCAATAGTGCTATTGAAAATAATAAATAAAATTAATTTTCAAAAAAAAGAAGCATGTCTGACAATTCATTTGATGATATAAAACTATAGCATTCTGTAGAACTTCTTTAGACCAAAAGCAATGAAAATTAAAAAATGTAATAAATAGAAAACAAGGATGAGAATATTAAAGAATATAAATAAATGTCAATCTTGCAAATTAATAAAAGCTTAAATGATATTCCATAAAATTAAAACACTCAATCTCCTATAACATCTTAGAGCAATATTGCAATAAGTTCTAATAATTTTTAAAAGAAATCTTCTGAAATTTTCAATGAGCACGCAACAAATAAAATTTAGTCATTAAAATTAATTGATAATTCTTATGATAAATGCAATTATAATCAAGAAGTTTAAACTTAAATGTAATATTAGCAACAACAATAACAATAATAATAAAAAGGAGATCTTAATAGAAAATCTTTAAAGTCATAATCTGTAAATAGCCAATAAAAATAAGAAAACTAAGAAAAAAATACTAACATTAATAGTTATGATTAAAATAGTTTCAATAGAGATAATGAGAATGTCAAAATTGTTTTGAGAGTTATTGAGATTAATTCAGACAATTAAAATGGAGAGTAAGAAATTTTTAGCAAATCAAACCAAGATTCTCAAAACTTTGAAAGTCAAATAAAAAATTATTATAAATAGTAAGATAATGATTCTCAGTTATAGAAAGATTAAATCAATAATGAAAGAATTGATTTTAGTATGACTACGGTTTAAGAAAAGTCAGAAGCTACCTCCAATAAATCAATACATATTAATTAAAGTGAATTTTCAACTATGCAAAGAAAGAAGAGCAATCAAAATTAAAATAATTATCAGATCCAATATAATTCTGAAGATATGCAAAATTAAAATACAAAAGAAGAGTAATCTTTTTAATCTGCTAAAAAACTCTCTATTTCTCAATCGGCTTAAAAAGAAGTTAAAGATGAAGAAGAAATAACATCAAAAAATAGCTTAGATGATAATTTAAATAATAACGAAAATAAATAATTGAATATGGAAAATTTGAAATAATAGAACCTAGTATATGACAGTCAGCAAAATATTATTCCACAACAGTTAAGTCAGAATTCCTTAAATATTGATCAGGATTAAATTGGAAATTAGCAAAGTGATAAAACTATAAAAATAAGTTAGTCACCTTAACTGTTAGATAAAGAGAAATAATAATTTAGAATGAGAAGTGAAACATTTAAAGGTAAAGAATAAGCAGAATTGCACATCAATGTCATGCCTCCAGATAATAACACACCTTAATCAATAAAAAATATTTAGGAAGTTTAAAATTTTACATAATTAAATAAAAATTTAGAAAATGGAGCTGAAAAACCAAATGAAATAAAGCTATTTACTAATTAAAGTATTTAGGATAGCAATAAAAGTGAATAAGAATATTAGCAATTGTAAATTTAAATTGATAAATATAAATAATAAAGCTAAAATATTTCATCACAGAATTTAGATGAAATTAGCTAAGGAGGAAGTAAAAAAAATATTACTTCAATAAGTAATATGTAGATCTAATCAATTTACGACTAAGATAACTAAATGGATTTTAAGAATAAACTACAATAATAATTAAATATTGAGAAAAGTAATCAATTTTAAAAACTTAATAGATTTGTTCAGTCAAGCGATGATTAATTTGATAATCACTCATTTTGGGATGAAAATTAAAAGAATGAATAGCAATCAAACACAACCAAGCATAGTTAAAGAAAAAATATAAATAATAACGACAGTCCACATTCTAGCTTTAATCAAGAATAAGATAGTCCTGCCTTAAGTTTGAAAAAATAGCTCTAATCTAGAAAGATAACATAAATTTAATCAAATAATTCGTTGTAACATGAGGAGTTTTAAAAAATATCATAGAAAACATCAATGGAACAAAGCAGCCGTAGATCATCTCTATTAACTCCATAGTAAATTAAATAGGCAAAAAAAGAAAGTCGTTTTTAAACACGCTTAAGTAATTTTAATTAGCAATTCTTTGAAGCCGAAGACTCTTTAATTTTAAATATCTATGGTTAAGAAACAGATAAACAAATTTAACTGAATGGATTGTGTAATTTTAATGAAAACCAAAATAATAACGATAGGATTGAATTAGAAACTAGCTATAGCAACGCTGTTACTTTTGAAAATGAGAATAATCATTAATCTATTCCTACAAATGCACAATAAAAAGAGACAAATATTAAAAAATTAATTAACCAAATAGATTTTTTTTAACAGAATCCATACCTCGAATCTTTTGATTCCAACAAAGGTAACAATACGTTTTAAAAGAATGTCAAGACCTTATTTAGAAAAGTCAATCAATATTTTAAAACAAAATACCACTAAGAAAATTTTGGGTTTGACGGGTCTAAATCAATAGACACTAAAGGTGGTTAATAAGAAGGCAGCTAAAATAAAATTTAATAATAGCATATCCCAAGAATTTCTCTTCAAAATGGATTCGCTATAGCATCTGAAAAGCTAATTTAGAAGGGAAAAAAAAGTATTTAAAGCGATTTAGGATAATCTGAGGATTTAGAACAGGAAGAAAAACTAATCACTTAAAATATAGAGCTCAAGAAAAGTGATATTGAAAAGTTAAATCAGAGACTTTAAAGAAATAGCAAAGTTACTGACAAATTCAGCAACTAAAAGGCTGTAGAAGAAACTCCTTCTTAAAGGGAAATTATGTAAAAAAAGCAAATTAAATATTTTATGATTGTATTATTTCAACGTTTTTATTTTAAATTATATTATTTAGAGTTGGAATTGATAAGCAATCTACTTTAGATAGGGTAAATGGTTTTGTAAGAAACAGCAAAAAAAAATAAAGTTAAAAGCTTGTAATTTAAATTAATCCACCAGCTGACGAGCCCACTTAAATTTAGATACCTCATATCAAGCTAGATTTTTCTGCAATTAAAAAGAAGAATGGTAATACTGAATTTGTTCTCAATCAAAACAACAAAGAAGCAGAGTCATTAGAGAGCAGCAACGAAGATGAGGAGGAAATGGATGATTTGAGAAATGATAACTAATTTCCAAATAATTATGATTTAAATAACGAACAAAAAGAAAAACATAGCAGTTAAATATTAGATTTTTTAAATTAAAGTGGGAGCTCGTGGGATGAATAAGAATTCAATTCTCGATTTGTTCCAAATGAATAAATTTAATCAAAATTGCTTAGCAAGATGCACAAGCTTTCGATTAAAAAAGTTGATAGCTAGCTCAAAGAGAGACATCATAAGCTCAGCCTTCTTAGCGAGCCGTCTTAAGATTAAATATTAAGCACTCTTAAATTTTTAGAATAAAATTCTTGGAGATTTGTTAAAAATTATTAAATTGCATATTTGGAAAAGCAGATTGACAAAGACTTTTTTTTCAAAGTTTCAAAGTTTGATTTATTTTTAAAAATCTTTTTTTGTATTTTAAAATGATTTAATAAAATAATAAAAGATTAAGAAATGTGTTCAAAAATATAAAAACTAAAGTAGATCCATCTGATAGGTTTAAGCTAGACTCGATTATTACCTTTAATTAGACAAACATTAATCCTGGAGAGATATTTTTATAAAAGGATAGAATAATTGAAAGCAAAGCAAGTAAAGTTATGTAATAGTCTATCTGCTTGAGTGATTCTAGAGAAAATGAAAGCTATGATTTTTATAACAAAGATCCATATGAACATTAATTTTAGGAGGAATTGGTAAGTGAAGAGTACTTAGATGATAAAAAAAGAAAGAAGGATGAATGCAGTCAAGAAAGCAGTAGTGATGAAAGTTTTACTTCTGAAAGTAGTGATGAAGTAGATGAAATAGAAATGGAAGAATATTATCTGATTAGTGACTAAGATAAGGATTTAAATGATAGAAATTAGTTTTTGTACGATGAAGAAGATTACGAAGGAGGCAGATCTAGCTATTAGTTAAATGAAGGATATTTAGAACCAGTGATGGCTAATGAATCTTCTAACATGTTCACACAACTTTATGAGGAGATTAGACCTGTGCTAAGTGGTATTGAAAATGATTAAATAAATGACATATTAAAAACTCGTAAAAATGATAAAAAAGCTCATTAAGAAATTATCCAGCAAAGTTAAATAGGTAAATTTGTTTGTTTGTTTATTTATTTATTTATTTTTTGAGTTTTATTGAAAAAATATTTTTTTATTTTAGAGAAAAAGTTTAAGACCATCAATAAAATGGTGGCTTAGATGGATATAAAGAGTTCTCAAACGGATATGAGAAATGTTTAAAACGAATACAACGAGTTGTTAGAAGGAGATTTTTAAGATAATTAAAGAATAGACCATGATTTCTTTAAAAAAGATTTTGTTAAGCAATAGCAAAATTAATTTAACAAATTTGTTAATAATTACAAGTATTTTAGAGGGAAGTAAGTTTAGAACTAATCAAAGAAATCAAATTTGGATAATTCCATAATTGGTATTGGATCTTCTACTCTAGGTCTTCCACAGCAAAGATAAACTCTAAAAGAAAAATCTCCAAAATCTATTGGAGATAACAACTTTGAAATGAGTTCAATGAATAAATATAAAAGACAAGACTCTAAAAACTCTTAGCATTAAAATTTTTAGTAATCTTTCAATTTATATAATTAGCAATAGCAACAGCATTCTACTTTATCAACTTAACCTGGAAGCCTGTAATAACAATAAATATAAATATAGCCAGCCTATGCATCGCAATACTATTAATCATCTCACTTACTACAACATCAATATAATACATTACAGTAAAATACCCCACCTCAACCAAATAATTTTATTTAAAATAATACTCTGCCAACTCATCATGTTCACTATAATAATGTTTCTCCTTCAAATTAAATCATAAATTAATAATAGAAGCACTCATTTTCTAATAGTGGAGATACAAATTTATATGCAGGATCTTTTATGAAGAATATTTAGAATAAAGGATTTACTCAGAGTTTGAAAAACTTCTCAAGTACACCTAATAGAGGAGAAGGAACGTCAAAGAACTAGATAACCATTAAAGCCGAAGATGATCCGAAGGTCTTTAAAAATATTTAAAAAATGTAATAAATTAACTTTTTCGTTAAATACCTTTTGATTTTTTAATTTATTTAATTTTACAATCAATTTAAATTTATTAATAAGGAATTTACATCATTAGCAAATATCTGAAATCTACCCTTCATATTCAAGTATTTAGAGTGGTTATAACAAAACTTCTACTTTGCAATCACAGTAATCAGCTTTTAATTAATCAGACTCACTTCATAACAAGGTATTTTGTTTACATTTATATTTTGCTAAATATTAATAAATAATGAATAATTTATTTATTTAAATTGAATTTTATTATTTATTTTATTTAGGAAATTTAAAATCAAGAACATACTAATAAGCAGCAGATTATTAAGTAAATTAAACATTTTTTAGCAAAATTTAACTTTAAATTTTAAGAAACCAAGAAAATTAAGTATTCAGCCTCTAAAAAGTTAGCACAAACCAATCAGCAGACGATAACCAGCTTACAGCTCCTTCACCAACTCAAATCAGTATTAAAAAAGATTTAAGATCTACAGGAAGGAAGAGATCAATATTTAATATAGAAAACTCTTAAAGCCAACCAAATATTGCTATAGATTAAAATAAAAAGCCTCATACTCCACCACAACTCCATTCACCAATTTTTGCCAATAATCAAGGAAATTCTCAATTTGGATAAAGGATTTCCAATTAATTTAAAAATAATTAGTTTTTTTCTTAACCTTAACAAGTTAATAACCTCACACCTTAACTTTAACTATCTCACTAAGCTTCTCTTATATAAAAACAGAATATAAGCTCTAATTAATCATAAAATCCTACTTATTACTCTAACTAATAATAGTAGCAACAATAACAATAATATCAAAATTAATAAATGAATAGTCTGATACAGCATGCATTACCTAACGAAATTGTTTAGTCTCCTTATAGACAGCCAGCTCGCACTGGAACGCTTCAATCATATGGATCTTTAAATAGTTAAAATAATCAAAATGGTAAAATTAATTTTTTATATTTTCAGTATAAATATTAGATAAATAATCCTAATAATAATAAAATTTTACAAGCAGTGGGAAGTTTAAAAGTACAAACAAACACATTTGGCACTCAGTTAAATTTCAACACTGGTCAAAATAGTTAAAATTAAATTAATAACTCAAGACAATATCCCAACATGATGAATGTGGAAGGCTAGACACCTCATAGATAAGCTCTATTTTCCTCGTTTTCAGTGAAGAAAGACATTGAAAAAGCAGTAAGAATCTTAAATTTTGTTTAATTTAATTAAATTCAATTAAAATTAGAATAGAAAGATTAAATTTTGTAAAACATGTTAGAAATTATTTATCAAATTTTTTCAATAATTCTTTTATAATTTTTTTTACCAACCAAATTTTTTTCAATTAATAAAAAGACTTCTATGGACAGGTAGAATTTAGTAATGAGGACAAAGCTATAATAGAGTATAAGAAAGGGATAACTTAGTTAGAAAGATTAAGTATTCGAAGCTATCAAAGAAAATAATATCCATGAAGTATTTATTGTTTATATATTTTTTAAAATGAAAAAACAAATGTTTGTTACTAAAAGATCGAAGATTTGTTAAATTAATACCACACACTTTCACTAGAATCTAAAGATGAAGAAGGTAATACTTTTATAATAATAGCAGCTTAAGTAGGAAGCAAAGAAATTGTAGAATACCTATTCTAGAAAGGAGCTGATATTAATGCTTCTAATGTAATAATATTCATACTATATTATATTACTAAATCCATAATATTAGCTAACTATTAACAAATAAATTTTTAAATAGAACGAAGGCGATACAGCGCTGCATAAAGCTAATTTTTACAAATACCACAATGTGGCAGATTTCTTAATTTAAAAAGGTGCATCACAAAATAAAGCAAACAACCAGGGTCTAAATCCTTGGGCAAGCTACAGCCAGCCAAAGAGATGAAAAAATAATCTATTAAACTAAAATATGAAATTAAAAAAAGCAAAAAAAAATTAAAATGATAAAATAAATAAAATATAAAAGAAACTAAAAAAATAGCCAACCAAATTTTCTTTTAAAAGCAAAACCTACTTTAAAATGATTAGTTAATTTAATTTATTTAAAATCTGTAAGCAAATAATATTTAAGCTCTAAAATTAATAATAATAAATATAAAATATATTAAGTAAATATCAAGTAAAGAAATGTATATTATTCCTTTAAATTCTCAAAAAATATCTATATTATTAATCACAAAAATAAATAAACAAATAAATAAATGTATTAATCAATCTTGTAGTCATTTCGTTAAAATTTTGTTAATTTACTTGTTTGTAAATCTGTAAAAGCTTAATTATTTATTCTAAATTTCCCTCAATTTTCTATTTTCAATTTCTTATTTGTTTACTTATTCAAAATTTCTATGCCATGATTTTTTATAATTTCTTATTGCTTCAAATATTTTTTGTAGTTTTTCGGTATTTGTCAAAGGTTTTTGTTACATCTATTTGCTTTTTTTAAAATCATAAAGAAGTAAATGAGCATCTTTATGATCTTTGCTTATTAAAAATAGTGATAAAAATATATAATTCTTCTATTTTTACAAATTAAAATCAAAACTAAATCAAATTTCAAATTTTTTTTGAATTCTATCATGATTTGATTAAAAGAAAATGAGCTTGCATTCAGTGTTTGCAATCTTTAGTGACTTTATATGCATATATAATTAATTGTTTTTTTTTTAAAAAATGTTAAATTGGCAATATAAGTTGACTCACTCCAATTGTCCTATGTTACAAAAGACTCAAAGAAAAGAATAGAAAAGGTTATTATTTGAAGTGATTGAATTTTTTACATATTTTGCTTGATTTTAAGTATAAATAATAATTATGTGAATATTAAATTCATAATAAATAAGAATTAAGAAAATTGTTTATATATTATTTTATAATAGTAACAAATATCAATCAAAAAAGCTTATTAATATTTAATCCTACCTTCTCCAATCAAATTATTTGTCTATATAAACCAAGTGTCTTTAAACATGGGTGCATAGTGCTGTGTTAATCGAAAAGAAGGGAAAACTTTTTCACCTCAAGTTTTGAGTTTTGACCCAAAGAAAAATGGACTCGCCATTGCATTTGTCTCTCTACTCGAGGAAACTTGCGTGGGATTAAAGGAGAAATTAGATTTGCTATATGAAATTTCATAACGCTACGCATATAATCACGAATGCTGCTTCCTTGATCCTGATTATCTTCAAGATAAATTTAGTCTTATAGAATTTTAGAGCACAGGAAGAAAATTCTAAGCTGGAATTGGCATGGCTAGCGCATTAGACAAAGAAATATAGTATTTTTTAGAAGAGTATATCATTTTAGATGAAGATAATTACTCAGTTATTATTCTATTAATGTTTGGATCAAGTCTGCATCCGTTCTCGCTTAAAAAGCGAACAAATCCAGAGGGAAATTGCAGCTACATTATTCATGATATTTTTCCAGCAATAAAACAATAACCATCTTCACCTAAAAGTCCATCATTTGAAGATGATTAGAGTTTTAAAGGAGTAATGTGCAAAGACATTGTCTTCTCTTCTTTATAGAAACTGCATCAATACCTTAATACTGTGAGCATGTATTACTACACATAAAACCCTTAACAATTTACTTAAAAGATATAACTTCTAACATTCCAAGTTTCTGATGAAAAATCCTTTACATGCTCAGAATCAGATCTTTCTTTTCTTCATGGACAAGAATTTATCGAAAGTGTTGAAAAGGACATAAATCGTCTTAGCAGAGGTAACATTAACAAATCCACAAAAAAATCCTTTGGCCTACCTCATAAAAGCAGCTTTGGCCACAAAAGTGGCAATAAAAAGTCTTTTGGAGATAAAAGTAAGAAATTATCTGAAGGGTATTTAAATGAGCAAAAGAATTAGTAATAACAATACTAGCATCCTGCTTTGTTTAAATAATAATAAATAATAACTACAATGAATAGCTCTACTGAGACAGAAAATATTTTAAGGACAACATAAGACACCATCAACAGTAAGGTTATTATGTGAGCAAATACAACAGACAAAAAAGTTCAAGAGTTTATTATACTTACTTACCACTACTTACTTTATATTAAATTAGCTTTAATAATGTACAAATAAAATAGATCAAATATAAACAAACAAACAAACAAACAGATAAATAAATGAATTTTCTCTTCTCCTCAAATCTATAAATAAATATTTCTACTAATTAAATTTATAAATTTTTTAATCGCTTTATCTTTCGTTTCTCAAATATGCAATAGACATATGCGATAGGTAGGTGATTTACAAATATTTTGGATTTGAATGACTTTATTTGAGCTTTTAACTTAAAAAGTAAAAATAATCATAATGACTGCTTCATCATTAAAAAAGTGTAAATTCTAGATTTAAATTGCAATTTAATTAACAATAAATATGTAAAGTCAAATAACTACAACAATCATCAAATACTTTATATAAAAATATAATTAATCTCTATTATACTTTATATTAATAACTAAAATATATATATGGATAAATAAATGTCTTACTTATATTTCATGTTTCTTAACTAATTACTTTATATTAATCTTATCTTATAAAATTTAAGAAAATGCTCAAATTCAAATCTTAATCAGACAGTTTAGCTAAGTTAACCTTACTAAAATTTAATAATAATTTATTATTATTATTATTATTATTATTACATATAATTTATTTAATATGACAGATTTACTGTAATATCGCTCAATAATATGTAATTTCTGTCTGAATTTTGATTAATTTTTTATTTTTATAAATTTATAATCAGTCACCAGCTATTCTTTTATCATTTGATTTTGTTTTTTCAAATAATAGCTTTAAAAATATTTGCTAGCCCAATCACGTAACTTGGTTATGGATATTAAATTTTATAAAGAAAAAGAATACTTAAAAGGTTTTGAATATTATTTAAAATATTCATGATTAATCATGAAAGTTCCAGTTTAATACATAGAGCATTTAATTGAATTACTACCTATAGCTAATTGCTTGAAAGTAGAAGAAAAACAGTATTTTTTAAATAAAATGAATAATTTTTATGAAAAATATTTTTATTTTCAATAATTTAAAAATAGAATTACAAAACTTTAAGTATATTTTTAAAATCGTAATTATTAAATATAAATTTATGAAAAAAATATTTAAAAATTATTTAAAATTAAAATAAATAATACTTTTTGTCTGGAATATAATTTAATAGCTAAAAAGTGTTTTAAAAAGCTTTTTACAGTTAACTTGCAATATTAAATAAAAAAGATAAAAATAGATTTCTAATTGTGAATTGTGTTTTCTTAAAATATTAGATGAAACGAACTAAAAAAGTAAAAACTAACACCCAGGTATTTAAAAATGGGAAAAATTTAATAAATATATTTTTATGGATATTATTTGTTTAGATAAAAAGCTAAGTCAAATTGAGGAGGCAAGATACTAATTATTGTGGAATTTTATAATAAAATAAAAAAAATTATCTCAACCATAAAGTTTTTTGAAAATATAATAAAAAGCAAAATGACGAGCTATTTCTTTTAATAGGTGAATAATCAAAATTTTTTCAAAATTAAAAAAGTGTATTTGCAAAATAAAATTAATATTTTTGCTGGTTAAGTTTATCTTTTATATTTTGATATCGCTGCTGTATTAGCTAAAAATTTTAAGTACAAAAATTTGGTTCTATAGAAAAATGTTAAGTTATTGCTAAATATTTTACTGGAAATATTTAAAGAATTTCTAATAAGGAATGGAAATATGTAATTCATTAAAATATCATAATTTTTAAAATGTGTATTTAAATCATCAATTTATTTATTATCTTGAATGAACAGATTATTAGATATAAATTAATAATTTTTTTATATAAACAAAAAGACAATCAATTTTTCATATTGATTTCTCTCTAAAACTTTCAGAGTAAAATAAGTTTTTCTATTGTAAAAAAGAAGAACACTTCATAAACAATTCTTAAAAGGAGTTAATTTAAATCAAATTTGATTAATTACTGTACTTACAGAATATAAAATGTGGAATAGAATATATTACATATTAAAATTAGAAATAATCAGATTTTATTTCTAATTTAGAAAATTTTTTGTTATTAAAATAAATTAGATATAGATGTATGTATGTACGTATCTAGATATCTATCAATAGAGAGATAGATAAAAAGATGAGAAATTTATTGAAATTAGTATGTTTTATTATAATTAGTTTTTTTATTATAAATGCTCAGTTAATTAATTAATTTATGATTATTATATTTTCAATCATTTTTTAACATCGATCAGCCTTTAATTTTATTAAATCTAAAAGCTTATTTTTATTATGATTCTTTTTTTTTCTTCTTTTTTTCTTTCTTTACTTAGAATTTATATGTACAAATAATATACCATCAGAAAGAATTTTTAAGCTATTTATTTATCTTTTCAAAATTTTTTGATTTCAAACCCTTCATTAGCTGTTATTAGTTTAAATCATCTTTTCAATCTAAGGAGTACTGAGGAGTTATGATGTTAAGATACTTGTTCTTTTACCATTGACTGTTGTTGTTGCTATTTTGCTAGGAGTAGGATAACCTTCTTCTAACTCAATAACATTTTGAGAATTGTAGTTACTTAAAGTCTTCTAAGCACTCTTCTTTTGTATATGCTTTGTAATGAGTCCTCTAGGATTCTCAGCATCGTATAATTTTAAACTGTCTTACTTTTTAAGTCCAAAATCGTAAACTTTTTCATTTTTTTAGGTGAAATTTTAGTTGTTATTTTCATTTATTGATTAGACTTGGATGAGTTTCTTCTTTGTTTAGATGCAGCCCATTTTTAAATATGTGTTTGATTTGTATTGTTTTTATTGTTTTGATACTTTTTTTTGTTTTTTAATTAATTATAAATTATTCACAAAGTCATATAGCTGGTCTTAAATACATCATCAATTACAATTAATTGCTTGAAAAAAATATAAGTAAACAAAAGTAATTAATCATCAATAATTATTTATTTGTTCGACTACTTTGGGATATTTTTATAATTTAGTAAAGCAATTTTAACAAGGATGAATAAAAATTTTAAATATACAAAAAACTGATGGATATGTTTGTAATTATTATTGGTTATTTATCAAAATCAAACAATCAAAGAAGACTCTATTTTATTTTAGTGATAATGCGTAAAATTCTCAAATATATGAAATCCATCATCCTAATCCAATGTTAAAGAATTTTATTGGAAAAAGAGTATTATTTAGCTGTGTGTTTTCAATATTTTAAACTAAAATAACATAAATATTTTAATTATTGGTCTATTTAAGATTATTACATTTGAATTGTTAAATAAAAAGGATAATTTAATCATTAAATACATTTAGTCAGAGCAAGCTATTTATAATATTTTGTAGCATCAATGTAATGATTTAATAAATTTCTCATGAACACATTACTATGTTTATACAAAAACAGTAATAGCTAGCTAAATTATTTCAGATTAATAATAATAAATAGAAATCATCAAAATAATAAAAATAGACAGATTAAAATCAGCTGGCTAAAAAAATTATCAAGGTATAAAGTAAATTTAACATAGCAGCTAATTGGACTCAAATTATATGCTTTGATGTTTGATTCAGTAATTTGTCTTAAGTTTTTAATCGAATAAATGATACTGACTACTAATATAATTTTATGGCTTTTACATTTATCGTTTGTATCAGATTATTTTTACTCGTTAGCTTAACCCAAAAAATTTTGAAAGGTCTCCTCCCTCTTGTATTTTTATAAATTTTATAATTTATCAGATAAATAGATTGAGTACAAATACAAAATATATATTATTTAAAGACTTTTTGCAGCTTAAATAATTATTTATTTATACAATTTTTCAATCACTAAGCTTTAAGTCATATTCATAGTCTCTTAACTATTTCAAAAATCCATAGTTTGGACTTACTTGTTTTCTTTTAGAATGAGCATGTTTGTAAGCTTTTTCCATATTCCATCTATTTATTTTCATCAAAAACGCTATTACAATAGATGCGCTTCTGGAAACACCTGCCATACAATGCACCAAAACACTTCCATAATTAATATTTCTTTCAATAAATTCTATGCATTCATCGAAATGTTATTTTATATCATATGATTCTACATCTTAAGCGTTTATCACAAGATGTTCTGGAATTAATGTTTCAGGATATTTTAATTTAGTTCCTTCAGCGATAGTGATTACAGCTTTTATATTTTACTCTTGTAATTGTTCTATTTTTTATGCAGCTATCAAGCTTCCCAACCATAAGTTACCTTTATCTTAGACTGACCAAATCATATCCATCGAGTTTTACTCATACCAATTCATCCATATTTATCCCTCTTCAAACACGCTAATATTCATTTCAAAAATATTTTATTTTTTAAATATGCAAAAAGTTAGTTTATAATAACAAAATTGATCAATTCTTATTTTATAGTCTTCGAAAGAATTTAATAACTTTAATCAAAGCAAAAAAAGTAGTAAGCAAATCAAATTTTTAAAAATTAGTAATATAAATCACAATCAATATTTATAATTCGAAAATTCTTTAAAAAAGTATTCCAAAAGAGATTCAAGCCATCATTAATTCAAATATATCTCATTATTTTATTCTACTCCTATCTATTTTAATATTTACAAAATTACTGAAAAAAGTGAATATATGCAATGTATATAATTGAGTAATGTCAATAACTCATTAAAACAAATTATTATTAAGTGTAATGTAAAAAAAGAATCTAGAAAGTATGGGATTTAAATAAATTAATTCAAGCAGATTTCTATCAATAGTATAATTAAATGTCTAACGAATATATATTATTAAAACTATTCAGTAAATTTCATTGTATTTTTTATTTTAATTTACATTAATAAATCGTAAACCAAAAAAGAAATATCTAAGTAACTTTGATTTTTCTATTTTTAAAATATTGCATTGTTTACACCATCTTATTTTCTTTTACATTTATAAAATCCTATTTCACTTTTAGAAAATTCCTCCAAATATGTTATTCAAAAAAGAGTATTTATTTACTGAAGGAAATAAAAATAGAAAGAATTGAGTTACAAGCTACTTTAAAAATATTCCTATTAATGAATCTATAGAAATGTGTACTGGAAATATAATTAATTATAAATGAATCTGTAAACGATTAAGAAAAATAACAGGTAGATTTTATAAAGATATAAAAATTTACAATTAGAATAAATGATTAAATTACAAGTTTTTGATAGAAATTAATAAAAAACAATCAGTAAAGTTATCTATAATAAGTGTTTAGATGCCAAGTAATTAAATTATTTTTATGGCTATTACAAGAAAATTAATAAATATTTTAATTGATTTTTGAAAAGCTTCAAGTTAGCTCTCATTTCCTACAATCTACAAAATTAGCTCTGAGAGATGGTATTATCACTTCTTGTTTATTAATATTACCAATTAAATACTAAAAATCTATGCAAGTAATTGGTTTGTTTTATTCTTTGCATCTTTTCTTTGTTTTTCTTTCTTTTCCAATATATCCAATAAGATGGTTGTCAAATTCATTGAAGTAGCCTTCGTCTAATATTTAGTCTGAAACATCTTCTAAGTCTTCAGAGTTTAATGAAAAATTACTAGATTTATCAGATTTGTTTGAATCATCTCCCTCCTCTTCACTTTCATCACTGTCTTAGTTTCTTTTCACTTTACTTTCATTTTTGATATTTCTACCACTAAATTTTATACATTAAGTAAAATCTATCTCTTCTTCTTCATTGTTATTATTATTATTATTACTATTATTTTATGCTGATTATATCTATTCTTTATAATCAGAGCTCTCAGCATTTTCTTTTTTTAGATTTTCATTTTTTTTAATTTTATATTAACTTTTCTCATTATTTGAAATTTCTTAGCTGCTCTGGCTCTAACTTTTAGGGGAAGAAGGAAGATTTTCCAATTTACTGTTAGCCACTTAAATTTATTGATCAGCTTATTCATCACTTAATTATTCTTTTTTTAATATTTTTCTAGGATTACTGCCAAATTTTTTAGTTAGCTACTCATCTTATTATTTATTCATTTATACTATTTTGTCGTCATTTTAGCTTTTGTATTCGCTTTTCAATTACAGCTAATTTTACAAAACAAATTGCTATTTCAATTTTTGTTGCCATATTTATTTAAATTAGTCTAACTGATCTTGTGAATTAAATATGCTTCCTCCACAATAATACTCATCTTCTATCTTTCGCATGATTTTACTCTAAACCCTTTCCAAAAATGCTTGATTTTAGACATTTTAAATGTTCATATTGATGAAAAAATAATGGAGTTTTTATAATGATTTGAATATGTGATCGATTGACGCTTATATATTCTATATATCTATGATATTCAAAGTAATTAAAATTAATTAGCTAATATTTTATCTATAGGTTTTGATAAATAGAAAATTTTAATTTTATTTTTATTAGTATAAAATATTATATTTTTAAAATTACTACCAAAATATTTTTCAGTATAGAAAAATAAATAAAAATAGCATCCCCATTTAAATTTGTTTTATTAGTTTTTATTAGAATTTTACAAATGATTTTTTTTATGTCTACATTTTGAGCATTTCTTCTACTTATAAAAATATATCGCGATTATAAATAAATTTGATATTATTCGATACGTATAGACTAAAAGTATTTAATTATTCATTAATATTAAAAGATTAATTTATATAAATTAAAAAAAGTTATTAAGTATATTTTTCACAAACTCAAAACTTCAACAAATTTATACTGGTCAACAACAGTTAGTTAAAGTTATTCAATATATATAAAGATACATACATACTAATAGCAAAATTATAGCAAAGCAAGATAGACACACTTTGATAAAATGGATGACGATATTATGATTAATTTTGGTGATTTAGCACCTAAAAAAATAGCTGATCCTAGCAAAAATGAATCTTAGGCACGTAGAGAAAAGTATAAGTAAAAAGCATTTGAACAGAAGACAAATTATAAAAATTTCCTCAAGAGATAAAGGGAAAAGTAAAATGATGACGGCTTAGAAAAAGGAAATGTTTTAAAAGTTAAAAAACCCATCTCTAAGAACCAAGATTTTAAAAAGAAAACAAATAGGACAATGCCAAAGTTAGCAGAAGTCACTTGCTGCGAAGAAAATAATCCTGAATAGCAAGCTGAAAACAAACAAGAAAACCAATAAGATTCTACCTAGCAAAATAAGTAAAAAAAAGACTTCAAGTAATATTTGGAATAAGCTCAAAAAGGAGGTGATTATGATAACGAAATATAAAAGATTATGCATTAGGAATTAAATAATGTTGAACGTACTAAACAAAAGTAAAATATAAGACGTGAAAACAAGTAAAAAAATGAAGAATAAGAGCAAATAAAGGAGCAAAAGCAATAGGAAATGATGCAGAAAGTTGTTTATCCTTTCACTGAAAAAGATTAAGAAGAATAAAAGCTCTCTGTCTTTACAGCTGAAAAATTTTCAGAATTAGAGCAAATTCATCCTAAAATTGTTTAAGCTTTACAAGAAAGCAATTACGAAACAATGACTAAAATTTAAAAAGAAGGTATTCCTTAGATCTTAAAAAAGGAAAATATCGCCTTGAAAAGTGAAACTGGTTCTGGTAAAACTTTAACTTATTTAGTTCCTATTATCTCTAACCTTGTACATATGGGTACTGACCAAAAGGTAAATAAACCTATTTTACTTATTTTTAACTGTATATGAATAAAAACGTTTTAAAAGATTACTAGAGAAGATGGTAGTTATGTTTTTGTTATTTGCCCTACAAGAGAATTGTGCATTTAGTGCGAAGAAGTTGCCCAGCTAGTCACTAAAAAATCAAAATATTTGATTACAGGTTGCTTGATGGGAGGTGAAAATCCTAAAAAAGAAAAAGCTAGATTAAGAAAAGGAGTTACCATTCTTTTTGCAACACCTGGTAGACTTTTATATCACCTCAAGAACACTAATTCCTTCTTATTCAGCAAGCTCAAGTACATAGTCTTCGAAGAATCTGATAGAACATTAGATATGGGTTTCAAGAAAGATTTGGAAGAAATTGTAGAATAGCTTACAAAGAAAGTCTAATTTGAGGAAGTATAAAAAATTCTTATTTCTGCTAACTTTAATGATAGTGTAGAAAGTCTTTACTTGAAGATGTCTACTTAAACTATTAAATATGTAGGATTTGCAAAATAAAAAAGGTATTAATTTGTATTTTATTAGAAATCAATTTTAATCTTAAATCCTTTTTAGAAATAAAGGTGACGGACCAATTAACCATGAAGAAGAAAAGAAATAAATAAAGGGAGACGATATGTTTAAAGTCCCAGATACACTTATATAGTATTACTCCCTGCTTAATGAAGAGCACAGGGTACCATTTTTAGTCTCTTACCTTAGTATGCTCTAGGAAACTAAATCTATCATTTTCGTTTCTACTTGTGATGAAGTAGATTATTTTGCTTTCCTCTTCGAAGCAATGAGATACAAGGATGCTAATGGTGAAGCATAGTAGGAAGATTAGGTGTTAAAATAAAAGATATTTAAGCTTCATGGTAATATTGAGCAAAGGACTCGTAGTGAAACTTACTTTTAATTCAAGAGATACTAAGGAGGAGCTATCCTCATTTCCACTGATGTAGCAAGTAGAGGTTTAGATTTTTATGAAGTAACTCACACTATTTTATTCGATGTACCAACAAGTATCAGTGAGTATTGCAATAGAATTGGTAGAACTGCACGTATTGATTAAAAGGGTATTTCTCTACTCATTTTGAATAACGTAGAAAGACCATATGTTGATAAAATGAAAAAGTATGGTATTAAATTGAATAAATTCGATGACGAACCTGTCCTTGAAAAAGTATAAAGAGAAATCAAGTAAAAGTATGATGTAGGTATGGATACTATGCACTATGTTGAAAGTTTAATTAGATAATCGATCAGAGATGATAAAACCAAATATATATTAGCTCGTAGAGCTTATGTCAGTAGCTTAAGAGCTTATGCTAGACTCAAAGACAAAGACATCTTCCGTGTCAAAAAACTTAATTTACATTTAATTGCCAAGGGATTCGGTTTAAGTGGAGTCAAGGCTGGTAATGAAACAACTTCCAAGCAATATCAACATGAACTTGTAGAAGCTAATAAAAATAGATATGATAAGATGGAAAAATTCTTTATGGAAAGATTAGAAAAAACAACTCCTAAGAGAAAAGCCATGAATTCTAAAAAATTATTCAACATGGAATTCATGTGATTATTTAGAAAATTAATTAATTAATTAATTAAAATTGTTCATGTATTTATTAGATTCATTTTTCGTAAACAACAAATACTAATTAATATTAAAAAATTTAATTGTTCTAGAATACTTTCCTATTTTTTCTAATTAATTTATTAGAAGGGATGAGCTAGATATTAGCTGCTTCTTTTTATTATAGCACTTGAATTTATTTTTTCTACAATTTATTGTTAACTAATTTTTATTAAAAATATTATTTAATCTCTCATACATAATTGTAACCCTCACCAAAAAAGATAGCAGGTACAATAATTTAAAAAAATTTATTTCATGAGTTAATCAAAGAATGAAAAGGGAACCAAGGTATTATTTAAAAAAGTTAAGTAAAATATTCTATAACTTATCCCGCAGAGACTAAAAAAAAATTAAATTAATTCTGAAAATATTTTTGATACTAATTAAATTTAGACAGAAAAAATACTCTGATCAAATGAAATGCAAAAGTTAACTTAAACACTTTTAAAAGATGCCCTGTTTAAAAAAATATGTTGAATTTTTAATAAAAGAATGGAATATTTGGAATTCTAAATGGCTGACAAATAAAAATAAAAGATTTTTCTTATTGAGTCTAGATAATTACGAGTGAATGATGAAATAAATAGTCTGTCTTACAAGAATTACTTCAAATTTGACAAAATTCGTCAATAATCAAAAATTAATGAAAGAATGAAAGAAATATAGAAGGAGAATTTAGTTAATATTTTGATATGTTGTATTCACCTTTAAAAATATTGCATCTAAAAATGACGCTACATTATTAATATTAGATTTCTTTTATTTAATTAGCAAATATGCTTTCTAAATTGGATAGAATCAATCAGCTTATTTCTTTGCTAACACTAAGGAATAAAAATATCTTTCAGAATTGTATGTACTAATTTTTAGATTTTAGTTATTTTTAAGATTTAGTATAGATTGTTTTCAATTTTAAAAACATTACTTTTTTCAAAGAAAGCAATTTAATAATTTGCAAAAATTAAACCCAAAAAATACAAAAGCCAGACAAACAAACAAACAAAATATAACAAAACAATATACAAATAAACTAAAGAAAAATAAATATGACTACTGAAGCTCAACAACCTACTCAAACTGAATAATCTTCACCCTAATAAAAAAATATTAGACTTAGTGAATCTTATCCTCCTACTAGCACTAATAATAGTTAATATTTAGCTGATGTGCACGAAGTAATTAAAAATATAGATTTGTCAAATCTTGATTTGAATGAAAAAATAACCATTCGTGAAATTAATCCCCTTGGAAAGGACATCGACTAATTAAAAGTTTTATACAAGGAATGGTTCCCCTTGAATTATGATGATACTTTCTGGAACAAGGTTAGTAAATAATAAGTAGAAGGCTATGTAGCTGAATTAGACCTTGCTTCAGAAAACCTTGATAAGTACATAGTTGGAGCAGTTGTGTTCTATGAAAAAGAAGCTAACAGACAAGACCTTGGTTTCTGTATTGAATATTTCTTTAACAAGCTACAAACTATTTATATATAAACTATTGGAGTCATTAATGAGCTCAGATAATACAAAATTGGTACAAAACTTTTAGACAAAGTAAAAGATGTTGCCTAAAGAAGAAAAAATATAAAATATATATCCCTTCACATGGTAGAATATAATTAATCTGGTGAAACTTTTTACTTGAAAAATGGGTTCAACAAAGTTAGAACTATCTTTAACTTATTTAAGCTAGAAGAAAAATTCTATAACTTCTTCTATTTTTGTTTCTATGTCAATGGAGGCAGTAACCCTCACTAAAACTTTTGGATGAGAATTCTCCAAAAAATCAGAGAGCTTTTCAGAAAATTAGCAGCTTTCATAAAAAGCTTATATTGAAAAAAAACGAATGGCCCAAAAAAAAGGAGCTCTTTTTTATATAAAAATGTTTAATAAAATTATATTAATTAAATTGTATTTATTTATAGTAAAAGTAGTTTATATATAATCACTGTATTCTATTATTTTATTTATTTTCAACAAACAAATCTCATTTAATTCATCACCCCTATTTACTATCAAATTCATATTCAATTAATAATGATGTACTTAACTTTTATAGCGTAATCTTTTTAACATACTATTCCATTATTGAGTAATTTAAATTAAAATTTGATTATATTCTTAGATCATAAACTCTATCTATAAATAGTCATTATTTAAATATTATTCTACAACAAACTATTCTGCATAATGTTCACACTTCCTTTCATTAAAGTCATACAAAATCACGCTCTATTTTATTCACTTTTATAAATTCAGTTTTGTGTTTCCAATTATTTTGAAATCGCCAATCCTAAACTTTAAAAAAAAATATATACAAAAAATGCCACAAAAAATATGATATTTTATGAAGTATGAATGAATACCTACAATAAACTTTATATTTTGCTAAAACTTTAGTATTTTAATTGGTTTATGACAATCATAAATTTATAATTTTAGTTATAGAATTTTTAGAACTTTGTCTATTAGTTATATAAGCATAAATATATAATTAAATATTAAGTAATTCAAGCGTATAATAAAAATAAAAAAGAATTGATTAGTTCATTTAGATTACCCTAAAATATATTTTTTTTAGAACATATTTAATTCTATTTCATTATTACTTTTTTGCATATTTTTAAATTTTTCAAATAATCTAATTTAACTAAATTCGTTTATTTAATATTTCACTATTCAATTGCAAAGTATTTATCAGTTTCATACAAAAAGTTCAAAGAATTTTATTCTTTACTTTTTTAATTTCTAAAAATTAAAAAATATGTAAGTAAATTTTTAATAAACTATTTTTAACCAATCAAATACAAATGTATTTAAAATCAGATATTATTTAATACATTTTATATCTTAAATAGAGGAAATTAAATATTTGATTATTTAAATTCAAATTAAAAAATCAAGTACGTTAAAAAATATTTTTTAAATGAAAGTTTTAATAAACTAATTTTAGGATTTGTAGAATTAACTTTATGATTAAAAAATTAGTATGGAAATTTACAAAATGTTATACACCTTTTTAACTAATTAATTTTATATTTTTATCCTAATTAATTTTTATCAAAAATTAATAATTAATGAAATTTTAATATAATTTTTAATAATTAAGCATCAAAAAAATAAATGATTTAATAAAAAAAATATTTTTTTGATCTGAAAGATGTAATTATTTTTGTTTAATGAATTACTTTTTAACTTTATTTTTATGATTAAAATAGTTCTTAAACTCTTCACTTTAATCTCATACTGATTGCCATATTTTTCTCAAGTAAATTTAATTTATTTAATCAATACTCTCAAATTTATTATGCTTTTTGAAAGAAATATTCTGATTTATATTCTTTTTTTTATTTAAATAAATATTTATTTTAATTCAACTTATTTTTTATATTCAACTTTAGCTTTAGTTTTTAATTATTTGTTTCTTACTATTTCATATTTTTTCTTAATTTTTCTTAATAATTTAATAAAAAAACATATTATTTTTCCTTTTATATTTAAAAAGTAACAATTAAATTTGTGATGAAGATGCCTCATAATTAGGTTCTGTATTAGCAAACTGCATTAATCTCTTAAATTTAACACTAAATTTATAGTAAAAACAGCTTTCTACTTTACGATTATGATATTTTAATGTTAAAATTGATTTAAAACAAAAATAATTATTTTATTTATTAACTTTTGGTTTGATTTGTTTAATTTTTTATTCTGATTAAATTAATTTTATTTAAGTATTTTTTTTAATTTTCAAATTTTACTTTAATTATTTGTTATATAATTTCTTATCATTTCATATTTTATCTTTCTAACTAAGAATAAAATAATAATTTATCTTTAATATTTACAAAGTAAAAATTAAATCGGTGATGCAGGTGTCTTAGCCTTAGGTTCTTCAATTGCTAAGTGCACTAACCTCTCAAATTTGACACTTAATTTACGGTAAAAATAGTTTTAGATTGTGATATTTTTTAATATCAACATTTATTTTTAAAAAATTCATATTTTATTAATTAAAATTTCTATTTGATTTTTTTATTTTTGATACTGATTTGATTATGTTTTTTTTATTTAAATCATTTTTTTTTTTACTTTAATTTTCGACTATTTTATATTTTTTCTACATTTGTCCTTCTCATTAATTAACTAATAAATAAGATATTTTTTTTCAAAATTTATGAAGTAAGAATTAAATTGGTGCAAATGGTGCCTCAGGTTTAGGTTCTGAATTAGCAAAGTGCACTAAACTCTCAAATCTAATAATTAATTTACAGTAAAAAAAGCTTATTTCTTTTGGATTATGATATATATTTTTTAATTTTCAAATTGTTTAAGATATAAATATTAATTTTATTAATTAGATTGTTATATGATTTTTAATTTTGATTAAATTTTTTAGTTTAAGTAATTTTTAACATTCATTTATTCATTAATTTTATAAATTAATTTCTCAATACTTATTTTTTTCTACGTTTTTCTTTCTAACTAACTAATAAACTAATAATCTTTTTTCAATATTTAAAAAGTGATAATTAAATTCGTGATGCTGGTGCATTAGGATTAGGTGATGCATTAGCAAACAGCACTAATCTCTCAAATTTGACACTTAATTTTTAGTAAAATCTTTTCAGTTGTGATACTTTTAATGTCAACATAAATTAAAAACAATAATTTTCATTTTATTTATTCATTTTTTATTTGATTTATTAAAATTTTGGTTCACACTAAATTTTTACAAATTTAAACAATTTTTAATAATCAACTTTTTCTTTAATTACTTATTAGTTTATTATTATTTATATTTTCTTTATTTTTCCTTTTAAATTACTAATACCATAATTATATTTTTTCCGATAATGAAAAAGTGATAATTAAATTGGTCATCTAGGTGCCTCAGGTTTAGGTACTGCATTAGGGAACTGCACTAATCTCTCAAATTTGAAAATTAATTTAAGGTAAAAGCATCCTATTTCTTTTCGATTATGATATTTTTTAATATCTAAATGGATTTAAAATATAAATACTCATTTATATATTAGCTTTTTATTTGGTTTTTATTATGACTTTATTTTTTATTTATCAAAATTTATATATTAAAATATTTGTTCTTTTTTATTTTAATGTTACACATTAAAAATAATCTAAAAAATTATTCTAATCATTTTTAAGACATCTTTTATACCTATAGATGTAATTCAATTTATGGACCAAACAAATTGAAAACAGTAAGCAAATATCTTAAACCTAAAAGATTAGTTAGCATTAAAATTGATTTATGATAAAAATAATTGATGAAAATAGATAAAATAGATAATTTAAAAACAAATTTTTGAAGAAAAAAGCAGCTTAATTTTCTTTATATTTTATATTTTTATGATTAATAAACATAAAATAAAACCTTATGGTTAATTTTATTAAAAAAATTAAAGAAGATGATAAATTTATAAAATATTTAACTTTATTAATAAAAAAATTAAAAGTTATTGACAAATAAAAGTTTGCCATAAATACTAAATTAGCTTTTAGATTTTTATAAGAATTTACAAATATTAAATAAATTTCTTTGATTTCAAAAATTATTTATATTAATTTCTTAATCAGTAAAAAAATTTAAATTATTGTTGTTTGAAAAAGTTTGCAGATTATTATACTATTTAATTATTTTATATAATTATTGATAAGAAAAATAATACTAAATGTTTAATTTTAATTTGTTGATATAAAAATAGAAAAATTTATCATCTAGAATATTTATTTTAAATGATTAATTAAAACAATAGCTTTTTAGCCAAAATTAGAAGTTTAGAAAATTTCTAAGATTCTTAATTATAAAAATAATTTATTATAAATTAATTAGGGAAGATTCTCGTCTAATAGAAAAGATAAATTATTCCTTTTTTTGATTTAAATCAATGATTAAAAAACTTTATTGAAATTATTAAATTTACAAAATTAAACTAAAAAACAAACAAGTAGATTTATAAAAATAGCAAATACACACAAAAATTTGAAATGCTTGACTGGAAAGGTTTACTTAAATGGAGTGTTACCCATTCAGGTACTATTTATTTAATATATTTTATTTTATATAACCTTTATTATCTCCTTTAATAAAAGATGGTACTAATAAGAAGGATATCAAGCCCATGGATGAAGAAACTAAAAACTGGTTAATGGAAGCATTAGCTGAACATGCACTTCAGGATGTAATAAAATATAAGCTTATAAAATATAAATTTTTAACAAATTATATGAAATATAGGTGAAAAGAATGTAGGAAATATTATCTAAAGTGCATGAAGATGATAAGGGAACTGAAGATGATGAAAATGAAAAAATAGCTCTTCTTGAAGAATTAGAAGATATTGTTGATAATCTTGACATGGCAGATTGTAATTAAATTAGATTTTATAATAATTTTGTAAGCTGATTATTTTTGTATTTATTTAAAGCATTATATCATATTGGAGGTTTAGTAGAGCTAATTAGATAAGCTAAGGAAAGCAAATATCCAAGAGTTTAACATATATCTTTAAGCATCTTTATCACTTGTAACTAAAATAATCCTCATATTTAACAATGGTCAATAGTAGAAGGTGCATTTTAGTTTTTAAATATTATCTTGAATACTGATAATATGAAAACAAAGGAATGGGCTTTAGCAGCTATTAGCAGTTTAATAAGAGGTGAAAACTTACAATCTAAAAGAGATTTTATTGAAATTGAGGGTGTCTAATTTAACTTAGATATCTTAAAGGATAAGACAGGTAAGTACTCTGATAAAATGAAAGCCAAAGCATTGACAATGTTAAAAGATTTAGTATTCTATGACCATAGACTTCACTTTACATACAATAACTTGGATAGCTTTTCAAATACCAATGCTAAAGTAGTGAACGGAAAGCCAAGTTAACTTATTAAACCTAATAATAGTGAAAAAAATAACAAGGTATCTTATGATTAAAATGAAGAGCTTAAATAAGAAAATGAAAAACCAGAAAATGTTAAATATAAAGATTGTGTAAAGAAATATTTGATAGAGTAAAATTTCGTAAATGACTTTTTCTTCTATCTTGACAGTCTTGAAAATAACTTGCTTGACTCTAGAGTTTGCTATCTTGATATTCTCAAGCACATCTTGGAATTCTCACCTGAATTACAAGCTTAATTCAAAGTAATTTGAACTATTATCAAAATAATATATTTTAACTTATTCTTCTTTTTTTATAAATTTAGAATGAAAAGCTTTAAATTTTGAAGTAGAAAATGTTATCAGTAATGAAACACAACTCTAAAAACGAAAATCTTAATGAATTTGAAATTAGCTAATACAAAGATGTCTTAGTATAATTAGAAAAGAAATAATGAAACCAATTAAAAATCCTAATAATGAACAAAAATAATTTTAATAAAATGTTAAATAAATAACACCTAACTTATAACTAATTATTTAATCTAAATATTATTTATTAAATAGATTATAAACCTGCTTTTTGTATGAATATGTATATAAATTTATTTATTTGTAATGGTTAATTTAATTTTAATTTTGTTAATTTCTAATTCCAAAATTTAATTTTTTTTATAAAAACTAATTTTTTTGATCATTTTAAAATTTATGATATCATTTTATATAGATATTTCCATAAATAAATAGATAAATAGATAGATAGATAGATAGATAAATAAATAGATAAATAGATAGATAGATAAATAAATAGCTAGATAAATTTTATGAATAATATTTTAAAATTTCAATATTTATATTTAAGACATTTCGATATTTAAATACATTGAAATTGCTAAGTTAATTAGCCAATAAAATAATTGGCATATTAATAAATTAAAAATAAAATTAATTTTAGTTTATGCAGGAATAATATTTATTTGTTTTTTATAAATAAAATAAGCAACAATATCTTTTTGAAGATATGAGTAAATCTTTTTTATATTTCTTGGTGTGTCTAATAAATTATTTTTTGTTTTGATAATTATTTTTTTGATATTTGAAACTTAAAATTGAAGTTAAGTTATTCAAAATTTAATAAAAATAGAAATATTTGTTATCAGCAATTAACCTTCGCATTAATATCATTATTGGAAGGAGCATTCAAAAGAGCTTTTATTATCCAATCAGTGCAGACATTTAATTATCTTTTCAGATAAAGAAATGTGATTGGTATATAAATAGTCTACTGAAAGATCTCCAGCCATTTAACATCGGCCTTTTGTATTGTCATCATTAAATATTTCTACTTCTTAATATTTGAATTACTTTTTTATTGTTTATTCATTAAAACTTTGAACATACTTTTTTGTTAATTAACTAGATTTTTTACATTTTTTTTTGAAAGTTTGTAATTATTTTGCTATTAATTAATTATCAATTTAGAGAATCAAAAATTGAGTTTAAATAAAAAAATATCTCAAATTATTACAAACGAATAGGATAGATCCTAATTGGAAAATTCAACTAAAAATTTAAAAAATAATAGATAACATTTTAAAATAATTTATTAACAACTAAAAATACTAGAAAAATAAATATGAGTTTACAAGATATTATTTTAAATAATTTTAGATATGAGCTTATTTTATATAATCAATTCCTTCAATCTTCGTCTTCTTCGCCTTCTTCTTCTCCTTCTGCCTTTTCTTCTTCTTGTTCGTCCTTAGTAGAAGTGAAAAGATCCTTTTCTTGTCTAGCAGGTGTAACGAAGTCCTTTTTTTGTTTAGAAAATAATTTTATTTTGATTAATAATAGAAATATATTTTTGGTTTTTGGTGCTATTTTAAGAAATTTCTTATTTAATTTAAATAGATTCTAAAAGAAGTTAAAAGAAATAGTTTAAAAAGTAATTACTAAGGATAAAGACTTTGCAAGCTTAGTGTAATTTTATTCGTAAATACCAAATCTTCTAATTTGATTAATGAGTCTCTTCATGTCACGATTATGAGGTTTCTTTTTGAGTTAACATTTAAATTAATTGAAGCGAATCCTCGCATTTTCTTTTGTGCAAATAATGTTTCTTTTTTTGTTTTTAAAGTTTTTGCATACAATCAATTATTTACCAATATATCTTCATCAGCCATATAAACTTCAGCAACTTGCTCAAAACGGAGTTGAGGAAGGAGTAAATGACTCAACCAAATAGGATAAGTATTGATTGGGTTTAATTCCTATTTTTTAAATATTGCTTTAATTAATGCTATTTAAAAACTGAGAAATTTTGTAATAATTTATTTGCTATCAAGGTATTTTAATTCTTAATTACAGGATCAGTTCTTTCTTTCCAAATATTGATGACATCTTCAGATGTAATTTCGGCAGGACCACCTGCACCACCTTTCTTCTTCTTAGGTCCTCTAATAACTGCTTCTAAAGCACTCTATTATATAACATATGATTTAATTCATTACGCTATTACAAAAATTGGATGAGATTATAAATCTCGCTATTATGATTTGAAAAATTATATTGATTTTTACAGAGTTTGCTATACGGTTGTTTCTAACTAAACGAGCAAAATTCATTTTTTAATGACCTCAATTAAAATTAATATAAATTAATTAAATATATGAATCTTGAGGTATTCTATACTAAACTAATAATCAATATTTAATAAAAATTTATTATCAAAAAAGTATATCTAAATTTTCTTTGCTTTAATTATATTTTTTGCCTTTGTATTTTTCATCTTAAAACTCATTTTTTTTTTTTTTTTGGTGCCATTCGCTTAAACAAATCTGCCCACAACCAGCTAAATTATAAATTACTAATTTATTTATTTTATCTGCATGCTTACTGGCTTACCGAGATAATTATAAAAATACTTAAATTAAAATAATTTTTAATTCAACTGATTAATTTAAGAATTAATTTTAGTTTGAATTTTAATTAAAAATAAAAACTGCTTAAACACATTTTAAATTGAATTTGTATCTTTTTAGTATTGAGTAAAAAAAATAATGATTGATTTATCTATGATACAAAACTACTCATTTAGCTCAGTTAAATGCTAAAATTAAACAAATTATGATACTTAGTTCTCTTAAATGCTGCATTTTATCAGTGAAAACTTGATTCTTTCAAAATATTTTGTTAAAAATTGCACCTAGACATTTAAAACAAACGCTTTTGACAAAAATTTTAAATTTAAAAGAATGGTTTTGTAAATTTCCCCAATAAGATAAAATCCAAACAATTTAAGTAGATAGATTGATATTCTCAGTAAAAAACTATTGGCTTTGCTTGACCTTCATTTATATTTTATTTTTAAAAGAGTTTAATTTATGCCTTTTATTAGAATATTTAAAAAATGATTATGTCAAATTTAGATATAGCAGCGTAAATAAGATTTTATTTATTCATTTTTGAAAAAAAGGTGTGAGAGTGAGTGAGTGTATGAGTAAGTAAGCGATTAAGCATGCAAGTAAGAAAGAATAAAAGAAAAGATTATAAGAAGTGAGATAGCAAACAAAAAGTTTGTTGAATTCTCTTAATTCTTACTTCATCTTTTTCCAATTAAATCGTGATGAATTATTGGGATTTTTTGTAATGGAGAGTGAGAAATCTCACTCGGTATGCATTCATTTTTTATGTCAAAATGATAATATTTTATTAATTAATTAATTTATTTATTTATAAAGTCCAAATTTTGATGAAATCTTGAAAAGATATTAAGAGGCATTACAAAGGTTAAGTGAAGCAACAAAACAAACAGACAAATAGGAACGTAGTTCTCCTTTAAAATCTCTTAATAATCGATATAATTTTAATACATACACTTATAATAGTACTCTTCAGTGAGAGCTACTTACTCAATGCATTTTAAATATCGATGAAACGCATGCTATCTAAAAGTACTAACTACATTCCCTTTTTGTATTATCCTGATTTGCTATACTTTTAAGATGATTATTTTTAATACTTTTGTTGTTTATTTGTTTTATTTGTAAAATATCTCAAACTGCTCATTGAGGAGTATCTCTGAAAATAGTAGGAACAATGATATTATGTTTGGGAACATTCAATTCTTGAGGATAGAAAGTGTACAAAGGATCTTCAAGGATCTTTTGATTGAGACGATTGACGTGAACGGTCCAAAGGTGTTCCATATGAGTGTAGTATTTTTGATTCAAAGCATACTCACAATAAAGCAAAGGTAAAACCAAAGTGTGAAGATATTGACGGAAGAGTCTGTGAGTACCCAAATAACGACCATATTCTCTCAAAACTGGTAAAACAGCTCCCTTTCTTGCGAATTGGTAGATGGAAAACCATGAAACAGCAGTGAAGAGTAAAGAATTGGTAAAATAACTTTTTCTATCTTCTTATAATTCAACTTAAGTTGCTCTAATAGTCTTTTGATAAGTGTAAAATTTGCTTAAGGTATCTAACTTGGCATCAATGTTAAATTGGTTTAAGAAGCGCCCAAAGAAGGTCTTAGGGGTTTCATATTTAAGACCTTCATAATATTTTCTATTGATGTCATTTTTGGGTAAGCTATCGAAATACTAACGAGCTAATTATCTATTGTTGTGAGGCAATATCATCTCTTTTATTTACTTTCCTTCTTCTCTAATATTGTTATTATTATTTGATTAATTTTTCCCTTTTTATTTTTTTTAATTTCCTTTTATTTGATTTCTTTCCTCAAGTCTTTTATTTTCTTTGTTTTTTTGTCATTAAGAAAGATAGATACAAGAATGCATATAAACAAACAAGCCCATATATACTTACATACATACATATATATATTTATTTACAAATAAATAACAAACACCCATCTAACAATTTTAATAATTAAAAAGCTTAATGCAAAATCTTAAGTAATTAGGTAATAATTATAAAAATACAAGTATGTATTTTGCAATAAATAATATTTATTTTTAACAAATCCTTCTCCTTTGTTTGATATTTATTATTTTTTGAATCTTTTATTATTTCAAAAGAAGATTTTTGTAAATTATTTTTTATTTCACCTTTCATTATTTAAATAATAAGTATTTATAAAGAGTTTTTTATTATTTAAAAAAATTATTATTATTAAATTCATTTCAAATCAATGTTTGAAAATACCACCAAATATATTTTATCATCCATCATCATAATTTTAGCAAATTAAGAAGTTTTTAACTTAACTTATATTTTAAAACTAAGAAAAAGACAATATTCTAACTTATAAATCAAAAAAAAACTAGATAAACAGAATTTTTTTAAATCAGAAAAAACAGAATAGCTAAATTGTTAAAAAAACAAAAATATTAACATTTACTTTTTATAAATTTATTAAAAACCAGTAAAATTAATGTGTTAAAAATACAAATAAATATTTAAGTAATTTTACCATTTTTAACAAAATTTTTATCTTAAAAGTTAAAATCAAATATTTTTTGATAAATGAAAAACCGGGGTTGGGGTTG
>JH720004.1:338652-494700 GCA_000231845.2 Tetrahymena malaccensis 436 | reverse complement strand
TTTTCATGAGCACATTTATGTCCTTGGGAATGAGCTTGGACTTAAGTAAAAGCAAAACAAGCTATTAATAGAATTGCAACGAGTTTATTCATTGTTTTATTTATTTATCTATTTTTATTTATTTTTGATTTTATTGTTTATATTTGAATTATTTTGTCTAAAGATTTAAACCACTAAAAAGAATCAGCCACACATAAAAGATTTAAATGATTTATAAATATTTACCTGTGTTTTCTAATAAGATTTTTATTAAATAAAATTCTTATGACTTATTTTTAGTACTAGAGAGTAAATTAGTTCTAAATTAAAAGTATGAATAAAGAATGTGTATTTAGTTACTGGTTTAATATTTAAAAACAAAATAATTATATTTACATTAAGTCTGCCTCTAAAAAATGCAAAGTTCAAACAATTGGTTAAAATATTTTATAAATAATATAAGTCAATGAAAAGGATATTTGAATAAAAAAGTTTTTTAATTTTATACAGTCTAATTTTATAAAGATAAGCGTGCCTTACTTGATAAGTATATAAATATAAACAAAAAACAAATAATTAGTGGAGCTTATTTATTAAGAGTAATACATGTAATTTAATTTTAAATTATAAAAATATATCAAAATTATGTTTATTAAATAATTTCTACAACATAACCATTAATTCTAAAATATTTAAAAATAATTGTCAAATTGTATTCTTTTACTGTCACATTCATTAGTATTAATATTTAATAGTTCAATAAAATTGAAGGATCTATAAAATTCTATATCGAATGTGTAATTAATTTGATTTTTTAATTAATTTGAATTATTATTATTACATAATTTATCTATTCATATAATAATTTTACCAAAAACATATTTATTATATATAAATTATTTTAATTTCAAAATACATTAGCATCTACTACTTAAATGATTCAAAAAATGATGGGCCATTGGTTGTTAGTTTGATAAAGAATGTGAAATACATGTATTTTTAAAAACTTGTAAAAATCTGTTTTGAATATCTAAGTTTTTTTTTGATAAAGAGCTAAAGTTAAGTTCTAATAATTTAGTTACTGTTCAAAAATAATGTCTATCAATTAAATTTAAAGGTAAGATATTTATTAGTAAAATATTTTCTAAATATTAGTAAAATTAAGCTTTTTTTATAGGGAAAGACTCATGTTGACAAGCCTGTAATAATCTATTTGAAGCAAATAAAAGTTTAAAAAATACATTCATGATAAAATTAAGTTCTTTACATTAATTATTTGGTAATACCAAAATAATCCATCTATAACCATTATCAATTATGTTATTTAAAAATACAATATTTTTACCATTAAAGTTTGAATAATATTAAAAGATAAAATTCACAAATTTTATTTAGAATTCATCTGCTTACTTCCATTCTAAATTAAAATTAAGTAACACTAACCACAAAAAGTATTAATTTCAAATAAAAAGAATAAGTTACCATAAGCTGTCATATGGATATGTGTATTTTACTTACGGCACTAAATTATTATAAAATAAAATTTTAATACTGTAAAATATTATTTTCGCCAAATAAGTATTATTTTTACTACTTCTAATATGCATTCTGAATTTACTAATATTTTTACATTCGTTGTAGATAGATAATAAATACTAAAAATTAAAACTTTATTTAACTATATTTGTAGATCTAATTTTTAATAGAAAAAAAATGTAATTTGTTTAAGCTCTTAACAATATTTAATTCCTTTATTCTCTAAAACAGTAATAAATATAGAAAATGTTTTATTTAAGTAAAATGATATGCTGTTATTAATCATTTTATTTTTATATTATTCTTTGTCTTTATAAAAAGTCTGATTGTAAATTTTTAATAAATCTCCATCGTAGGTATTTTTATGTTATACAAAAGAAGATATGGTAATATGACAGATGTAATTAGAATTTCACTTGCTCATATTAAAACAATTAAATACCTAAAAAGTACACAGATTCAAGAATTTACATTTAAATTTTATATGGTTAAAATGGTATAGCTAATAATTTATGATATTTATTAATTATTCTGCTGATATTTCAAAAATATGAGGAGTGTTAATAAATCAAATAAAATATGCTTACTTAATAAATTAATGGTCATATTAATTAGAGCTAATTAAGTGCAAAAAATATAAGATATATGCACATTATCCAAAATTAGTCAAAGAATATTTCTAGAAAAGAATAAATTAACACCCAATAAGTAAACCAATTTCTAAAAATTAAAATCTTGTAAGAATTTTATAAAATAATTATCGCCCAAAAATGAAAAAATAATATCTATGATATTAGATTACATTTTTTATTTATATGACAAAGCATTTGTAAATATTATGTAAGTAATCTCAGTAATAATTTTAATACAAATATTTAATAGTTTATAAAAAAATTAATGGTGAAACACCTATTTTAGAAATCAACTAACAAACATCCATTTAATATTTTTTTATGTAATTTTATCTTTAATTAATGGTAAATTTAGCTAATTTGTAATTGATTTTTAATAATTGAACTTACTTTCTAAAGTTATAAAGCAAATACCATTAATTAAGAGTTTTAAGCTTGTGGTTATTATCTATTACGATTGATTGCGTTTTAATTATAATTTATAAAAGCAATAAACCATCAATAATCGTGTAAGCAATTTGACTTTAAAATTAGAACTATTTCAAAAGGATCAATAACATTAAAATGTTACTTGTATTTTTTTTCTATTGGATATTTACCTTTATCTGTTTAGTAAATATTTGCAGTCAATTTTCATATTACCTATTTACCATAATTTGCTTGAAACTAAAAATAAATGTATAATTAAAATGAAGTAAAAATTAAAATCATGAAACAAAATCAAAATGTTGGAATTAAAACAACCCATTTAATTTAAAAAAAAAAAAATCAATAGTCAAAATAAATTTTATGGCTTTTTTCAAAATGAATTAAATTTATAATTATTTATAAAAAAGTTTTAGTAATTTTCTTGTTGGCATATTCAATCCATTAATTAAAATGCTACTATTTCTTTCAGATTTTTAAGTATTCTCTTGAGCGAAAGCTATATAGATATATTTCTTTTTTAATTAAATATCAATATTTTTATTTATTATCTTTCAAATAAAATATATTTTAACTAAAAAAAATTCCTTATCCATAAAATCCCCTTTCTCTAAAAAGGAAAACAATAAAAAGCATATTTCATTCAGAAAAATTAGCTTCAAAATAAACAATAGAGGATGAGGTTATAGACTTTAAAATATTCAATAACCTTTAGGGTGTGGAATGTTATATTAATTGTAATTCTATTATAATTTTAAAAGTTTATTTGTTTTAATTTATTTATTTATTTTTTACTTTTTTACTGATTATATGTTTGTTTATAAACTAGCAATGTGTTAGAATTAATTTGAAAAGTAATTATTTCTTTCTATATAAATTAAAAACTAATTTAAATTAATTCTATTATACTATTTTTTTTTTATCTTGTCTGATTAAAACTATTGTAAAAGTATTTATTTAAATTTGAAATGTTAGTTAATTAATTAAATATAAAATTTGTAAATAATATTAATAAATGGAAATAAATATTATTAATTTTTAATGTATTTTATAGTTTCAGGCAGCTTAGTCGCAAGCAGCTCCTTTGATACCATTCATGCAAATACAGGTTCCATTGTTGCAAACACCGTTTGTATTACAATTACTTGGGCATAACTTGTTGAAAGAACAGAATTAATCAAGTTTTTCAGGGCAAGTAAGTATACCAGTATAACCTTCAACCTATATCTGTTCACCATTATAGGAACATGTAATTTTAGTTCCTCCTATATCAACAATAACCTAATTGATATCATTACAAGTATAGTTGTAGCATAAACCTTATTTTTAGATAGGTTTTTATCTTGATCTAATAAGTGAGCTATCAAAACATTTTGAGTTAGGTCCAAAAGAAACTCCCAAAGCATTTTTAAAAGCTGGATCCTTATAGAAATTGTTAGAGTCATTAAAACATAATGTATTGCTAAAACTATCATAGGTTTAACAGTTGTCGTCTAAAAATATAGAGGAGTTACATTAACTAACACCGTTGTAATAGTAATCACACTTTTTTTCTTAAGATCCAACAGGGCAAAACTCTCTCTTATTACCATCACAAGAACCAGTAATGAAAGAACAACCAGCATCTTTACCGTAGAAAGACTTTTCTTCCATATTAGAGTTGACTGAGGCATAGAAACCAGTATCTCTCAACAAAGCGGCTGTGAAACCTGAGAAAATAGGAATGTTACGGGTTTTGCCAGCATTCATTAATTCATCTTTAATGACAGTAGTTTCCCAGTGAGAACTAGGGCCACCTTAATTTTCAAGAGGCATACCAGGAATAGTATCACATCCATAGTACGTTTTAGCGAATTCAAGAACATTAGGTGTTTTTAGGAAGGTAGTTTAAATTCCTCTAACAGTTTATACAACAGTAGGATTAACATGAGGATTTTTATTAGAATCAACCCATTAGGTAATTAGAGATCTAGAAAATCCAAGAACATGAATCATTTCATGAGTAACAATTTAAATTAAATTTTAAAATTAGAAAGAGTTGGTAAAATTATAGGATTTCAAGAGGCCAAAGTTGAAGTTGACATGACCATGAGTAGGACCTATATTTGGTAGGGCTCTACACCACCCAGCATATGCAAGATACGTTTTTTTAGGTTCGTCATTGAAAGTGATATATAAATGGAGATCACTGTCTTTATCATTAGTCCTATCAACAGAAGGTACAGTAGCTTTACCACAAGTATCAAATTAACTATCCCATTTCATAGAACCAGTAGGTTTAGGAACGATGGTAATGAGTTTGCTGAAGAAATTAGAAGCAATTTTGATAGCCTTTTCGCAGTTACTTTTAAAAGTTTACATTTCAAGATTATTTGATAAATAGTCGAAATAAGTCATATCATATGTAATCTTTAAGTTTCTAGGCTCAGTATTTTAGAGATTTCTATCATTTTAATCAGCAATAAAGTTAACAATTTCTTAGTTAAACTATTCATTCATTATTTCATGAGCACAAATATGTTCCTGTGAATGAGCTTAGGCTAAAGTAAAAGCAAAGCACACTACAAATAGAATTGCAAAAAGCTTATTCATAGTTTTATTTATTATTTATTTTGATTTAGTTTTTTCTTTATTTTAATTTTCTATATTAAAACTTTTCTGGCCATTATTTAAATAACAAAAATAGCCACTATTTAAAATGTTTAAAAAAATTATGCAATTCATATTAATTAATTTTGCTTTCCAATAAGATTTTTATTCAAACGAATTTTTATTACTATATTTTAGAAGAAGAGTGTAAAATAATTTAAACTTAAGGTATTAAGTTAGAATATTTAGTGAAAGGTTCAACAATTTAAAAATAAAGTAATTCTACTTGTGTTTGGTCTATAAATAAAAGGTTAAATTTAAATTCTTAGTTAAATATTTTATTAGAATTGAGAAGGTCAAGAATGAAACACTAGAATATCTCTTTGATAATGAACATAAAATTTAAAAGTAAAAAGACTAATTTTATTAAAATAAATACATCTTGTGTATTAAATATTTCTAAAAATTAAAAATAAATAAATTATTGAGTAAATAGATTAAGAATTATAAAAAATTCGATTTTAAATTACAAAAAAAAATGGAAAATTTTTAAATTAAATAATTTCTTTATTACAGAAACATTTTCTAAAATATTTTATTAAAAACAATTGTGAAATCGAATTCATTTACTCATTTATTCATTATTTTTTATGACTATAAAATCTAAGAATCTAGTAAATTCAATTTCATTGGTATAAAAATATATTTATGATTTTGTAATATCATTTTTTTCATATAAATTATTTAGTAATACTAAAATACCTCACTATAACAATTATCTATTATATTACTTAAAAGTGAAAGATCTTAACCACTAAAAAATCAAACATTTTGCTTCAAATTCAATTACTTACTTCCATAATAAATTTAAGTTAGTAAAAAACTAACTAAAAATAGTATTAATTTAAAATAAAAAGCAGAATTTGCTAAAAGCCTGTTTTAAGAATAAGTGAAAATTAATTATTACCTAAAATTAATATACGAAATAATCCTAGTCCTTTAAAGTTATTCTCATGATTTTTATTATATTTAATATTTAATATATGGATTCCCTAATTTATTATTTAGTATATCAATATTGTTACATATATGATGAATAATAGATATTCTAAATTTAATTTTTTTTACACCGTTTAGTAGATCTAAATTTTTGTAAATAAAGAGTATTACTTTTTTAGAATATTTAATTTTTAGCAATAATAAAATAGAATACTGAAAATGTTTTTTATTTGAATAAAATGGTCCTATGTAATTAATTAATTGCTAATAAATGAAGTAAAGCATAATTAGATAATTTAGGTGTTAATAAAATAGCTATATGTATAATAAAAAATTGGTGATCTAAAGATTTTTCTTAAAAACTAATTTCTACATCTTAAAAATTTGTAAGAATTTTATAAAATAATTGTAGGTAAGATAAAAAAATCTATAAAAGATATTATAAAAAATTTAATTTATATGACAAAAGCATTGGTAATATTACCATAAGTAATATTCAAAGATAAATTTATATAATATTAATTTATTTTATAAAAAATTAATTGTGAAACACATATTTTAGTAATCAAAAAACTAAAATACAACCAAATATTCTGCTATTTAATTTTATCATTATTTAATTGTAAATTTAGTAATTTATATTAATTTTTAAAATTTTAACTTACTATCTAATATAATTATTTTTAAGAAAATAAATATCTTTAGTTTTATCAATCTTATAGAATTGTTTAATTTTTATTTTTAATACTTTTAGTTATCTGATTTTTTCTAAAATTTGCATAGACTTTATTTAAAAAGCAACGAAAAAAGTAAATATTTTATGAACTTAATACGAAATTAATAGCTTTAATTATTAATCTAAACTAGTAAATGATTTTGTATAATATATTTTACATAAATAATCAAAATATTTTAAGAAAATTTTACTTAAATCATAATTATTAATTGGTTAATTTCTTAATTATTTAAAAATTTAATATTATAAATTCTAATCTAGAAAAAAACTTGAAATAAAAATTTGTGGTAGTTTTTACCTATTATAAATAATACAAAATTTGTATTAATGTTAATTTTTAAATTATCTATCGAGTGATTTAATCACCATTTATTTTTATTTTTAATTTATTGGCTTATTTTTATATAGAAAAAATATTAAGAAAAAGAAAGGGAAATACAAACTATTGAATTATTAAGCTATATATATATTTTAAATGAATGTTCAAGCTCAGGAAACTCTTGAGAAAGTATTTCTGTTGAAAGAAATTTCGTTGCATGATACTATCAGATAGCTTAAAAATGAAAATAGTTTACTGAAAAACAAGCTATCAGACAAGGAACGATAGATTTAGTATATATATTTGATTTTTATTCTCAAAATTTTCACATAATTCTACTTTTAATATATCACTATTTTTATAGAAGCTTAGTTAATTAGAGCCAAGACTATTAAAGATTATTTTTAAAGTAAAGGGAAGAGCTTTTAAGACTGAGCCTATAGATTTAAGAGTATTAAAATGAAAGAGAGAAAGCTTCACCATAAAAGTAAATAGAATTAAAAGATTTGTTTTGTTAACAAGATCAGCATGTTTTTTGTATTCAAAATTAGGTTTAGATTAATAGAAAAAGAAAGACTCGATTCTATTGATAATTAAATGAGTAATTTGACTAAATTAAAGAGAATATTTACTAAATTAATATTATTAATATATTTTATAGAATAGATTCTATCAAATAAATAATATAGAAACATTTATGATAGCTCACACGCTCATAAGCTTTTTGGCTAAAGTTCTACAAACAAAGATAGTTAATTTTAGGGCTCCTATCACAAATAATATAATCTATTTTAAGAAAAGCAAGAAATATTTAAGAAAGTTAAATAGCATTTCTTAAATGAAAGAGAAAAGAATTTGTAAGAAATGTATTCTGAAGATTTTTTTGATATTGTAAAGAGAAAGAAGGAGGGATATTTAAAATAAAAATAAAAACTATAAGAGAGATTTCAAGAGAGTAGAAAATGTGCTTCACCAAATAAATACCTAAACTCAGAGAAATCAGATAAATATAGTTTATAGCAAGATGAAATAGAAACTTGCCACTTGACTCCTAATTCTAACTCTAAAGCTTTTTCTACATAATCTTCTCCTAAAAAAATATTGACTCCATATAAATCTTAAAAAATATTTACGGAAGGTAGTCCAAAAAGTATATTTAATTCTCCTGCAAGCGAAATATAAAATCAAAATCATTTTATTCCAGAGCTTAAGCAACTTCAAGTTAGCGAATCGATATTTATAATTCCAAAAAATAAATTGTAAGTTTTAAATCAAGAAATTATATAAGAAAGAAGACAAAATATTCTAAAATAAAATCAAGAAGAGTCATGATTGTCATAATAATGATATAAATAGTTGTTTAATGTAGTGTCTATTTATTTACTCATGGTGTAGTTAATTAAAAATTTTATTTTTAAATAACAAAAAAATATTTTGAACTTTATAAAATAATCAAAATTGTGTGAAATATTTATTAAAGTTTATCTAAATAAAAATAAAATACAATTATTTTACTTAAAATAAAGTAAATCATTTTACATATTAAATATGTGTTTTTAATTTGTACATCATTTTTTTAAGAATTTTATTTGTTTTACTTATTTATCTTATATCGCAAATAAATTAATTAAATTTACTATTATATTTAATTTGAGATAAATTGATTATAAACAGATATTTATATCTACTTTGTTTGTATTTGTGTTTTAAGATCTTTTAACAAAAATATCAAATTTAATTTAAAAATGTAGTAAATTTTCAATAGAATTTTAAATAGAACAAGTAGTTAAAATGATGAAAAGAAGGACATCTCTTAACCTAAAGAGAATTCTTCTTTACAGCCAAACACTATTGAAATCCAAAACCATCTAATTTATTGTTTAGAAAATTCTTCAATAAATTTACTTCCTGCTATGGCAAGATATGGATTTTCCTCAATATAAAATGAAAAAATATTACTTATGAAAGAACTTATTTAGCACTCTAAAAGTTTTATAGAAGAACCAGTAAAAGAACCCTCTTAAATGAATCAGACTGGAATTTAAGATTTAATGTAGATAATTTAAAATAGATAAAGCGATGACGGAGATACTAATTCTGAAATAAGCTAAGAAATAAATTCAGATGATGATATTGAAGAAGAAGATTAAGACTTAGAAGAATAATATGGAGATTTAGAGGAATATGAAGATCCTTTAGATGAAGATTATTAATCAGATGAAGAAATAGAAGATTCAGAAAATTAAGAAGAAGCTTAAGCAGATTAAATAATTTAACCATAAAACATTAATTCTAATTAAAACTAATAAAATGAAAACGATGAAGAAGATATATAAGACGAAGAATAATATTAAAATTATGAAGGAGATGATTATGACTGAAATTATTTAATTTTTTATCATATAAAATATGGAACAAAGTAAGTAGTAGTTTTGATAACCTAAGTTTTCAACTTGAATAATATAATAACTAATAATATAAATCTAAATCAGCTTGTAATCTAATGCTTTTGATAATATTTATATAAGCGATTTCAAATTCAATATTTTTGGAAAAAATTATCAAAAAACATAGAATATATAATTTACTTATATAAAATTAATGATTATTTTAAATATATAACTATTTATTTTTATAATAGAAAATAAGGTAAATTACTCGTTGTTAAAGTTTTTGAAAGATTTTAAAATATCAATTCAATTTATTAATTAAAGTTGAAGATTCATTTTACTTATATATTCATAAAAAAATAACAAAAATTAAAAAAAAAGTGTGAGTCTTAAAATATTATAAATACTCAATTTAAATAATTTTAGTTAATCTTTTGATTTTTGGATTTTATCAAAATTAAGAAAAATAGATTTATTTATTAAAGAACACATTTATATTATTTCAGGTGGATTTATTTGAAGATAAATAACTTAAGAGTTTATTTGAATAATTAAATATTTTAAAAAGTATTAACTATTATAATCTTATTCGATAAAAATTATTAAAATTTTAATGAAGAACAAATGACTAAGTTAAAGATAATTACTTATTTTAAAAATATAAAAATATTTTTTATTAAAATAAAAGTTACTTTATTCATTTATGGTTATTTTATATGCCTTAAAAACCTTTATTTTAAATACATACAGTTCTCTCTCCTTTAAAATAATTCAAATAAGTAGAATGCAGTTTTTAAATCTTTGCATTAGCCACTCATTTATTTGTTGTTAGCAAGCACTCAAACTAAAAATTAAACTGAATTATCTTTTTAGCAATTTGCTTAGTTAACTTAAAATTAAATATTCATTTGTTTAGTTATTTAAAATTTTAACTATCTTCCAAAATAACTGTTTAAAGATATGGAAAGCAAATTTTCTTTCTAAGCTCAAACTGTGGCTTCTAAATTTTTGATCAGAAAGATAAAGTATGTATGACTTTAATTTAGTTTTAAAATAGATATCTAATATTAATTTAATTTACACTTCAACATAATAACTAAATTGGTAATTATCTGATTCATAAAAAATAGTAAAAACTTTGTAAATTAAAGAAAATTTTTTTTCTACACTAAATATCAAAAAAAGAATAAAAAATATATATAATTTAAGCTAACTACCAAATGTCATCCAACGCTGGTAAGATAATAAAAATTGTCAACATATGCTCCTCGTAATACTATTTTTTCTTTTATACTGCTTAAAATTATTATATAAATTACATGTCATTCATTATACTCTTAGATAGATTTAAATTTAGTTGATAAAAATTAAAAATATAGATTAGTCTTAGCTGTAGCAGGAGTTTGGAGAATAGTATCATTACAAGTATTTAAAGTTTTAGATACTTGGTATTTTTTCGATTTCTTCATGCCCTTCTTTATGATGTAAGCAAGCATATTTTTTATTAAATCAAATTTCATCATTAAATATTCCAAAATATAGATAATTATAATATTAATAATTATTAAAAGAATTTTAGGTATTATGCTCTTAGTGATTGAATTTAAGAGAGATTTTATGGAAAAATACTTCTTGTTTCTTACAACACTTCTAGGAAGAGGCATATTCAATGTTTTGTAAGCTATTTTTTTCATCAACATAAATACTATACTTGAATTTCTATGAAAATACAAGAATTAATTTTTTTTTTTGATATAATTTATAGTCTATCAAGTATGAGTGTTTTTGCAATTGGCGATGAATTTGGAACTTTACTCGCTCCTTTCATTTACTCTTTAATATTATTTGTGATAGGATTTTTCTATATACTATTTAGCTTCTTCTCAGTAATATAATTTTATAAAAGAATTTTAAATTAAGTATTTGTTTATCAAACTAATAGAAAAGCGAACACGATGAAGTCAAAGAAGTAAATTAAAGATCATTAATTGTATAATTTTTTAATAACTATTTTTAAAATAGTAATTAGTTTGATTAAAATAGTACAGTAAAATAGAATAGAATGTAATTAAAATATTTTATAAATTAATAGTTTATTTTATGTTTCAAAAATCAGTTTAATAAATGTAGATATTACTCACTATCAAAAACTTAAACAAAATCTTATAATGCTTTCTCTATTTTCTTTATCATTAAATAACATCAATATTATTTAATTATTTTCATATACTTTGATTTTTGCCCTATCTATTTAAATTAAAGTTAATTTTATTTATTATTTCATAAATGACAAAAAAATAGTTCTTTTATTATTAAATTATATCATATTTAATTACAAATTTAATATTTTGAAATAATATATTTTATTTAATAAAAGTTATTGATAGCTATATATCATAAATTTATTCACGTTTAAAAAGAAGAGCTAAAAAAAGTAAAGTCAAATTATATTAAACACATTTTTTTAAAATAATTATTTAAAAATAATTGAAATAATTTAAACAAAATTTTAATATTGAAAAAATTGTATCGTATTTATTTCAAAAAATATTCAAAAATATTTATTCTATTTCCTTTCTAATAGATTTTATTAATTATAATGTAAAAAATACTTATTTATTAAAAAAATTATGAAAGAAAATAAACTTTGCTCTTTTTTTAAAAACTTAAGATTTCATGAATAAAAAACACATAAACTAGTTGAATTTTTGAAAGTTATTATATTATTGTATCACTCTCTTATAAAATTGAATAATATATAAATAGGATATTATTGTTTAATAATTTAAAATAGGTGAATAAAAATAATTGATAAATAAATTAAATTACTTTTATGAATATTTATAAAAACCATTTCTTTTATTTTCTTTAATTTAATACCAAAGGTATACAAATAAAATAGTATGTATTTATCATTATTATTAGAAAGATAATTTGAATGTAAATATTTTTAATAAAATTAATTTGCTTTTTAAAAATTAAAATGTATTGTAGGATACTTATTAATAATAATATAATTTTATATATGGAATTTTATAATTTTGTAAATAAAAAAATGTTTTGATATAAAATAATTTGATTGACAAAACTAATTATGCAAAAATTGATACAAATTTCAAAAATAAAATCTGGGTACCTCTTCTCCTTTTAAATATACTTAGTTTTGTTAAATTCATAATTTTCTTCAGAAATTTTTTATTAGATGAAACCAACTTTAAAAAAAAATCTAAATAATCATATATATGCAATTATTGATTAAGATTATTTCTTATTTCAAAATAAAGCCCTTGGACTCTAATAAAAACTGTAAGCGAAAAAAATAAAATTTTTAAAAGATTACTATTTTACTTTAAAATAAACATTATTAAGTAAAAGGTAATGTTACTCTATTCAAATATGAGGTAGTATTAAAATTTTTTAAAAATTCACTTATCTTTATAAATAGAATTTATTTAAATACAGTACATATCTAGCTAGATTCAAGCTCAATTCAATCACTAATTATAAATATCCAAAAATATAATAAGTTCTTTCTATAATCATGCTAATGTTTATAAAGCCTTAATCCAAAACCTCAAATATTGATAATTTAAATAATTGCGTTAATATTTTATATTTTCTCCTCACATTTTTTTGAGATAATATATTTAATTGTTAAATTTCAACCTAAGTAAAGACTAACGATTTTATATCATAACTTAAGAATTACCTAATTAAAAATAAGCAAAAGTTAGATTAAATATTTAAAAATTAGGGAAAAGCAATGGCAAGAAATTTGATTTTGCTTTTTGCAATTAACTTCTTAGCATTTTTCAAAATAAGTAATACTTACGATGTTAGATTCATAGCAGACCATGAGTATTCAAGTAATACCTAAAGCACAGAGAGTTATATTGATAACTATCATAAAATTCCTATTTCTTAGATCTTAGATACTTAATCACCAACTAAAAGTTTCACTATCACTGGAAAATTTGAAGCAACAGGCAGCTCAAATACACCCAGTTTAATGTTTATAAGATCTTCTTTAGACACTTCAACTTACTTTATGGCTGTTTCATTTAATTTAAATTCAAATCCGTATAAAGTTAAAATTTCAGAATCATCATCAGGCATAATTAATAAGTTAACTTTTAGTTATCCTGATTACTATAACTGCGGATTACATGAAATAGCTATTTCTTTTTATCTCGTTGACCCATCAAGCTATTCAATCTCATTTATATTAAGAAATTGCAAAAGTAGTGAGTTAATTTAAATATTTACTCTGCCAACTTAAATTGATTTAAGTGACCTAAGCATTTTTAACCTTTATTTATCAAGTTATTAAATAACACCTCAATATCTTTATTAAGGGACGATATTTAAAGTCTTTTGTCTTCGAAATTAATTTGTTGACTTCACATAAGACTCAGAATTATCATTTTTTGTGCTTTAAATATCTGAATAGGCTCAAGAATTTATAAGCTTCTTCGATTAATCTGCCATAACTTCTTCAAAAATTTGCGTGATAGATGAATCTTACTTTTAAAAAGGTTGTTTTTATGCTTAATCGTAAAATAACTATCCAAAAAAGTAATATGGAGCTGGCGAAGTTTATTTTTACTAAGCATAGTCATATTACTTTGCAATGGACATATAGAAATATTTTAACTATTATTAACTTAATAATCTTCCTTTATCTATGACTTTATCTTTTTGGTTCCATTTAGGCGCTGTGAGTACGAATAATGTATGTTATAAATCAATCATAATTGGTTTAAATATTGGCAACCAACAATTTTTAAATATTTGCTATACATATGTCAATGATAATTAATACAATTTAAACATCATGCAAAGTTAAAACACCTATCAGATTAATTCATATTCTTTAAATGTAAAGCAAACATATTTTATAGTATTTTCATTCTACAAATTTGCTAAAAATCAAATGTAGATTCTGTACTATGGTAACAATTAGCTACTTTATTATTAAGTCCTATTGCTTTAAAATAGCTATTTTAACATGATCTTTAGTTAACCTTTATTGATAAATTTTGGAGATGTTTTATATTCTATAGCTAATTTCTATAAAATTAGCTAATTTAAAATGACTTTAAGTAGCTCCATAATTTATACTCCATCTAAAGCATCAACCATTATAGCAAACTGTGAAATACTCATTTATGTTAGAAATTAATATTAATGCTTACTATGCCAATAAAACTATTTCCTTTTTCAAAATAGTTGTGTGCTTTAATGTGACTCAAACAAATATAATCAAATTTCTGAATACAGATTTTGTGTTCCAAAATGCTCTTACAAATGTAACTCTTGTAATCCAAATACTCCTGAAATATGCTTAGAGTGCAGCTCAAGCGATAGAGATATATCTATTAATTGTTTATGTAAATTTGGGTATGATGACCTAAAGAGCAGCAATTGTTAATGTAAAATCTTTAATTAAAAAATATCATACTAAAGTTTTTCGTTAATTATTAACCCAGACTCTATTTTAAAAATTAATTTTACTTACATCAAAAAATTTTATTTAAATCAAGCTTACTTTTTTAATTTATTTATCATGTTAATTTATGAGAAAGAGCAATTAATATTTATTAAAAATTAAAAAAAAAAAGAATATTAGTATATAGACACAGCTTTTGTTGTTGATCATTATTATGATACTATTTCAAACAATAACTGGCAAATTACTTAATAATTTAATAAAGGTTACACTTAAACTCCATTCATGATATTATCGATAACTAAATTTGCTTGCAACAATGCTGATTATAAGGCTGTGACTATTTTAAGTTCTCAAATTACTTAAACAAGCTACTCTGTCTAGTTAACAGGTTCAACTTTTGTTTCAGGATCTTCTCAAAATACAAACTTTCACCTTTAAGTTACTGTCTTACCAAATAATGGTTAATTTTATTCAGAAGTTATAAGTAAAAATTTAAGTGGATCCTCATAATTTAATCAGTAAATTAATATTGGAAGTTATAATCAAAAAAAATATGGAGACTATTAAGTCTTATTTTTTATTTCTGGTATTTAGTTAGATAATAGTTAAGCAACTACTAGTTTTGACTTATAATCAATAATTACTCTAAGTGATGATAAAACTTCTTTTAATGTAGTTACTAATTCTGTTGTTTAATATTTACAAATAACTTATTTGGTATGCCCTTCTAGTATGCCGTCTATTTCTGAAAACAATCTCTTCACTTAGAATCCTGGTATTTATTTAGATCCTACTGGCAAGCACTATCAAAAAACCTATATATCTAATAATAGCTTGACAGGATTTATGGCAAGTGCAGATTCATTGAGAGTTCAAGCATTAGTTGGATTGACAAGCATATATAGTACTCATTTAAAATCATCTTTGTTGTTTGACTATGAAATAATACCAAGAGGTAATCCTTCATAATAATAAACTCGCTTTTCTATGAAAATGTCATAAATTTATCAGTATCATGGTAATATCTTATACTTAGCGTAACCTTATGACAAATCAGATAATTGCTAAACAAGAAACTTTTATACTTTAGATTGTTTATTATGTAAATCACCTTTATTAAATTTAAATCAATAATGCAACACCTCAAGAGTAACTTTGAAAATTAAGTTATCAATCAATTTTCTTCTGTTGACTATATCTTTTCCTTATAGCATAAATACTATTTAGTATAATGGCCCTAATTAAAGCAATAATTTATGCTAATTTCTATTTGACAGCACAACAAATTCTTTGATAGGTTAATTAGCTTTGTGCTAAATGCAATCATAGTCTATTCTGATTAGCTTAAGTAAGTTTTTTTTAAAATATAAAATACAAATTATTATTTTATTTTAGATAATGATGCAACAATATAGAAAGGTGATACTATAACATTTAATTAAGTACTAGAATACAGTGATTATTAAGCATTAATAACATAAATTAGTGGAAATACTGTAGACTAAGATCCTTTACCCATACCTGGTGTTATATTGTAGTATTAACCAGTTATTAATTAATGTGATGATTTATTCATTACAATAAAGTAATTTTTAAACACGTAAAATAAAGGTGTATCTACTTTTTCTTGGAATTTAGATTCAATTAATCCTTCAATTTAAGATATAAGCACTAACATATAACAAATTATTACAAACGCAAATAATTTGCAGACTCCTACTCTATACATGCCCTTAACATTGTTTATATAATAAGTTGAATTCTAATTAACACTTTAGTATTAATATAATATTAGGACAACATCTTATTAAACAATTAATGTAAAGGTTTTAGGCTAGGCTTAGGTTAAAATATAAGGATAGCAACTAGTAGAAGGTCCTTATTATGTGTAATTAAATTGTTAAATTCTAATTTAAAATAACAAACATAATTGTTTTGCTTTACAGAAGAAATAAAATAGCTAAATTAAAAAAAGTTAATTTATTTCAAATAAATTAAAATCAAAATTATTTTTGAATAAAAATATAAAATTTTTTTATTTTAATTTAGAAAAGATTAGATAGAAATTTATTTTTCCATAAAAATAATCTTATGCTCATAAGATTAAACATAGTTTGTGGATAGGGAACAAACAATAGATGTAACAGTTACAGAGTAAACTCTTGGATTGAATAATCAATTGTCAATATAATAAAATAGGGCTTTCTCATAAATATTTTAACCTTATTCATTAAAAGCGAATGTTCAATATAATTTTTAAGTAGAATTTTCAATATTTTTATTCTCTTTGTAATTCATCTTTTTAAAAACAGATTGCATATCAAACTAGTGGTGGGCTATCAGGAACTTATAGCTATTAATTAATTTTAGATCAAACACCTTTGGTTATTAATATTAATGGCGGAAATAGAGTTTAAGATTATGGAAGCAACTTAACACTAACTTCAGATGTTAAAGATTTGGATTTAGACCCTACGCTAGCTTAAAACTAGAATACTCAGTTAGCATGGTCATGCTTAGATATCTCAACTTAAAATATTTGTAAAGATATTGGTGGAAATGCTATTTAAATACCATAGAATAGTTAAAATATAACATTCAATCAATTTACCTTTATCCCTTACTCAAACATACAGTTTACTTTATTAGGAACTAAAGATACTCGTACATCTAGCAGTTAAATTATTATCTCGTTTGTTGATAATTCGATTCCTTCATCAACAGTTAGCTTTAATGATGATGTGTTGATAAAAGACACTATTAATTGGAATGATGTTATAGAGGCCACTATATAGTACGATTCAACACAAAATGTTAATTTATTATACTTTGGAGGAGCAATAATATATTAAAAATAAGTGGTTGCATATATGCAATTTGAATATGGAAAGGTTAGATTTTAGCTTTGGAATTATTTTTCAAGTTTTATTCCTTCAATAAATGATGTTGTTTTAAGATTTTCAGTGTATAATCCATAATATTATATTCCCAGCTAGTCTCTTTTTTAATTTAAATTGAATTTTCCACCTCTAAATTGTAATCTATCAATTAGCCCAACAACAGGAAGCTCTATAAAAACTATTTTTAGCCTTGCATTTTCTGGTTGTAAAACTAATAATATGCCTATTTCATATTAATTTTTTTACTACACTTCTGAAGATATGTACAAATTAGAAATAAAAAGCCCATTATTAATTTAAAGAAAATAAATAACTGATCTAACATACAACGCTGTAGCAAGCACATATTTGCCCCCAGGAAATATATTCATACTAGTCCAGGCTATTGATTCATTGGGGGCTATATATAATTCTACTAATACAGTTATAGTATAATAGTCTACTTTTGATTAAGATTCTTATATTTAAGCTGTTAATACAATGATATCGTTTTCTTAAAACGTGACAAAATTAAATTAAATTTTAACTTTATCCCTACTAAGTGAAGATATAATTGCAAGACCAGCATATTAATAAGCAATTTAATAACAAATTTTCTAAATATATGGATTGTTGATTTAATTATCAATAAATGAATATTAATCATCTACATTTTAGACACTAGCCACTTAACAATTAGCTAAATTAGCCTAAAATAATTTAAGTGAAGGAGATGAAGTTTCGCTTTAAAGTACAATAGGCTATATCAATTAAATTTTAATTAATGTTTAATCATATTTGTCATAAAATAAAAAAGTATAATACTTATAAGATTTTTACAACCAATAAATTTACAATACCTTCAACTTGCTTGATTAAAATGTTAATATGATAAAAAATGACAACTAGTTAGAACAAGCTATCATCTCATTATCATAATAAATAGGAGACTTGTTAAATTTAGATGCTTTGCCAAATGAAAATCCAAAATAATATGTTGGATCAAGCTTATTTGTTGTAAGTTAACTAATAACAAGTAGAAATTTACCTTATTATTTAGACCAAAGCATATCATAAAGTACATGGCAGTCTAACATTAATAAAGGACCTCAATTTTAAGAAACTCTAAACTAGGTATATCAAGTTTCATATAAATAATATAACAGGAATGTTTATATTGATGAAGTACCTTTCTAAAATTTTATAAAAAGTGTTTAAAAAAATTAAACAAATTATACAATTAATAATTACACTGTGATTAATCCTTCAATAAAAAAAATCTAAAACTAATAATAGAATATTTAATTGCCTAATACTGTTAAATTTACATTTACACCTATTAAAAACGAAAATTTAACTTGCATAAATAGAAATAATACAGAATGGACTACTTAAGGATGTAAAACTGTTTTCAATAATAAAACAAATAATTATGATTGCATTTGTGATAATCTAAATCCAGTGACAGTAGCCAACGATTTAATTTCTATTTTTACAGAAAATAAAAATTTAGAAACTGTTTTTTCAGAAGATGGAATTAAGAGTATTGAAAAGTTTAATCATTTTTATGAATATCTTTCTGTTTGGGTTTTAGCTTTTACAACATTCCTATTTATTGGCTTAATTCTATATGGCAGATCTATAGATAAACTATCTAAATCAGTTATTCCAATAGTTTAGTTATAAGATTTTAATTAATTTCAAGCATAAAATAAGAACGAACTTGATTAGGATGACTTTAATTTGAATAATTAAAATAATTAATAAAAACTTAATAATGAAAAGAAGTCATAGTCAATTTAAGATAACGAATAGACATCTCAGAAAGAAATTTAATTAAAATAAAAGGAAATAGAAAACTAAGAATCTATCAAAATAAATAACTAAATTCAAACATAAAACCAATAAAAATTAGATGAAGAAAACCTTTTGCTTAGTAATACTCATAGTTACCAAAAATAAAAACAATCAAGCTGTTCTATTAATCAAGAATAGTCCAAAAATAGCCCATATTTAGAGTAATAGCCAACTATTAAGACTCTTGATATTTTTTAATAGAAAAATAGTTTAAAATTAGACTCAAATGATGAATAAAATTTGTCTAACAATCAATAAAACCAAGAAGAAAAAAATAGTAAAAGCTAAAATAAAATAGAGGAATAAATGAAAATTGAAGATATTGGATTTCATAGTGAAAATAAAATAAATGGCTAAATTCAGCAATAAACATTTTCATTTTAGTCTTTAAAAAGGAATTCTAAATTTTTAAGATTCCAATCATAAAGCAGAGGTGGCAGTTTCATTTAACAGCTAAAAAATTAAAAATCAATTCCTGAATATAACTTAGAAAATGAATTTTTTGAAGCATAAAATAAAAATAAAACATAATAAAACATTAATTAAGAAGAAGAAGAAGAAAAAAATTAAAATGAATAAGAAACTGAAAATAAAATTTCATAAAAAGAATAGATGTAGGTGAAAACATCGAGATAATATTCACCACACTCTATAAAAATATCTTAAGATTTTTAATAAAAAAAATAATTTTCTAGTGAAGCAGTAATAGAATCAAAAAGATAATCAATTTTATATAATGAAAATCATTCAGAATTAAAAACAGAAGCTTTAATTACTTAGACTGATAGATTGATTACTTAAGGATTCGATAAGTAACTGAAAGAAGTAAAACTATATAAAAATTATATTTAAATATTTTAACATTTAAAAATTTAAATTAGCAAGTTATTACAGAATAAAATGAAGAGTAAACTGAAAAAAAATTCGTTAAGAACTCACTTAAGAAACAGGATAGTATCATAAGCATTGAAAACGATTTAACTTATGTTGAAATTTAAAAGTAATAGAAAAAGAAAAAGCTTCTCAGCATGGATTTACTTTCTAGCTCATTGTATTTCCACGATCTTTTCAGTATTTTTATTATTTATGATGCAGAATTAAGTAGACCTGCTAGATTCTTTATTTAATTCGCAAAAATATTGCATGCATTTGATTCATAAATAATATTTAGCTACTCCTATACATTTTTTTAAGTAATTTTTATTTAGATATTTAATCTAATTTTAATAAGTATAATATCTAAGTTGATTGAATATGGGTTCAGTAAAAAAGGATGTATCTAAATTATTATAAAACTCTTTATTTACTCACTCATAGGTTTTTATTATTACGCTTTTGTCTCTATTGTAAGCAGCAAACAACCAAGCGATACAAATATAGTATCACTACAGTTCTTACTAGTATTAGCAATAACTACACTATTTACTGATATTTTATTAGCGATTTTTTGTAGATTTATAGGAATTAAATTACTAAACAAGAAGGATATGAAAGGTTTCTATATTAAAATATATGATATCATCAAACTATAATTAATCCTTGAAAACTTATGAATATTAAAATTTATAAGTCTAAAAGTATTATAAAAGTATTTGTTTTAAGTTTTTTTATAAAAATAAACTAAACGAGATATTTAGTAACGTTTTAATTATTACCGACTTTAATTTTTTTGTTTTTTATCATAAAAAGTTAAAAAAATAAATTTATTTATCTTTTTTTAAATCTTTAATAAAGAAAATACAAACCATTATTAGAAGTTATTTATTTTTGAAATGAAAATATGTGTTTCATGTAAAATCGTAAAAATATAAAAAATATTTAAAAAAAAACTTAATAATAAGATATGAAGGATTACCAAAATGCAAGATTAGTGTTTACTATGAAGTCTTTTTGATATTTATTTTTTAAATATTTCTATAAATAAGTAAAAATTTAATAAAATTGAGTTAAAAAGTGTAAAAAAATAAACAATTTATAGATCAACTCATTTCAAAATACAAATTCGAAACAAAAAACTGAATCAAATATGAGGATTTATCTGTTTATAAAAATTATTTTTGTATTAGTAAAAGCGACTTATGGACTTGATATAAGGTTCTTAGCTGATCATTAATATTCTAGCGCTTATTCAACACAAGATTATTCAGATAATTATCATAAAATACCTATATCTAATCTTCTTGATACTGCTTTATCTTAATAGAGCTTCACAATTGCAGCTAAATTTGACTCGAAGCAGACTATTAGTGGCGTAAAATCTAATTTGATGTATATAGGTTTAAATAGTGATCCAACTACTTACTTTATGAATGTGTAATTTGATTTTACTTAATCACCCATTCAGCTGTAAATTGAGGAATCTGCTTCTTCTAGCTTGGCTTCATAATCTTTTTCATATCCAAACTTTTTTAATAGTGGAGTTCATGAGATTGCGATTTCATTCAATCAAATCAGTTCAACAAGCTACTAAATATCTTTTGTGCTTAGGAATAGTATGGATAATAATATTTCTAACACATTTACTTAAGCTTCTTAAATTACTATTACAGATCTGAGTCTTTATACTCTGTATCTTTCAAGTTTTCAATTAAATTTAAGTAGTTCATTTTATTAAGGATCAGTCTATAAGGTCTTTAGCGTTAGAAATTAATTTATTGATTTTACCACAAATTCTGAATTATCCTAATTTAGTTTAATGCTTTCTGAATAAGCACAAGAGTTGTTTACCTTATTTAAATATTTTGTAAAAGATTAGTTAGATACTAAAAATTGTATACCTGATGAATCATATTATTCCTAGAATTGCTTTTATTTTAATAAGTCACCAATTACCTCTTATGGCACTGGATACGCAACGTTTTATGGAGGCAACTATTTATATACATCTATCTCTATGCAAAAATACTTCTCTTATTATAATCTAAATAATCCAGATTTATTTTTGACTATATCATTCTGGTTTTATCTATAATCTGTAAATCAGGTTAATAACAGCAACTCTCCTCTTATGACATTTTATTTAGGAAATTAGTAATTTATAAGTGTTTACTACTATTATGTAAGCAGCACTTAGTACTAGTTAAGTATTTTATGGAATAAATAGTAATAAAGGACTGATTTAACATCACTCACTTTGAGTGTATAGTAATATTACTTTATCTTGGTTTCTTATTATAGTTTCTCTAGATAAAATCTATAAGTACTAATATATGACAGCAACACATTGTAATTAAACTAGAATTTAAATTTAGGACCAGTAGGATTTAATCTTGGAACTCCAACCTAAGATTTATTAATTAATTTTGGTGATACATTGGCATAGATACCTGGTGGCAGCTTTTATAGAATATCACAATATTCAATTAATTTAAGTAGCTCTATAATTTACACTCCGTCTATAGCTACGAGTATTATATCAAATTGTGAAGTTGTTATTTATGTCAGAAACACTTTTGTCTGTCTTCTCTGTCAAGTAAACTATTTTCTTCTAAATAATGCTTGCTTAGTTTAATGTAGTGCAAATACATACAACCAAATGCAATAAACTAGGTCTTGCATTCCAGCATGCTCATATAAGTGCAGCTCATGCAATCCTAGTACTCCAAGCAAATGTATCTAATGTAGCTCAAGTGACAGAGATCTTTCAATAAACTGTCTGTGCAAGACAGGGTATGAAGATTTTATGAGTAGTAATTGCTAAAGTAAATTAATTTTTAACATCTTAGAAAAAATTTAATAAGAAAACTTTTTTAGCTGATTTTATTGATAATTGTGAATTTTTCTTTTTTTCTTAATTTGGAATAACCTTATTTTTTTTAACTTTTAGTAAGTACAAATTCAGTTTTATCTTTTATCGTCGATGATTATTATGATACAATAATTTCAAATAATTGGATTGTTAGTAAAAGTTTTAACAATGGTTTTACATAAACTCCTTTTCTCATATTATCAATAACCAAAGTAGCATCTGATATTTCTGATATAAAAGCTGTCACAGTTGCTAGCTCTCAAATAACCACTACTAGTTATTCTGTATAACTTTAAGGATCTTTTAATAGTAATGGAGGTTACTTTAACACAGATTTTCATTTGTAGGTTATCGTTCTTCCAAACACTAGCTAATATAATTCTGGTGTTCTTAATTTTATAATAACTGATTAGAACACTGTTAGTTAATAATTCAGTTTAGGAAATTATGATTTTTAAACTTATGGATAATATCAGATACTAACATTCATTTCTGGAATATAATTTGGTAATAATGCTGGTTAATCTTAAACAAGTATAAGTTTAACAGTATAAACAGATTTAGCTAACAAACTAATATTAGTAACAGCATCATAAATACAGCAAATTTAAATCACTTACTTAATTTGTCCTTCTAATATGCCTTCTCTTTATCATAGTTCATAAATAACATAAAACCCAGGAGTTTACATAGATCCAACTTTTAAACATTATCAAAAAACTCATATATCTAACTACACATTAAATGGTATGATGTCAGATATAACATCATTAAGATATAAAAATATTTATGGTCTGACTGGAATAAGTACCAGCTTCTTATAATCATCTCAGTTGATTGATTATGAATTAATACCTAGAAGCAATCCTACTATACAACAAATTCGTTTATCCATGAAATCATATGAGTTATTTTAATATTCGGGTAATGTATTATACCTAGCTTTGCCATATAATTAATTTGATAACTGTTAAACTAGAGATTTCTAAACAAGAACTTGCTTTTTCTGCAAACAAACTTATCTGAATTTTAATGATAACTGCTAAACAGCAAATGCATCAATTTAAATTATATTATCATAATTTTTTGATAAATTAGTAATATCCTTCCCATATGCTATTAGCACAAAAGGATATTAAGGCCCAGAAAATAGTAATTTACTATGCAAATATATGTTTGATAGTTCAACTTATCAAAAGTTAGCTTAATCATCCTTGTGTTCAATTCAATCAAATTTGATTAATATAATCTTAGGTAAATTTTTGAGCTTCACATATATATTACTTTAAATTAATCCTCTTTCTAAATAAATTAGATTTCGATGCAACAATATTCAGTGGAGATACTATTGTTTTTAATAATGTAGTAATGGTTAGCTAATATTAAGCTGTTATTATCAATTATACTGGAAATATTGTAACTTAAAGCAGCCTGCCATAACCAGATGTGATTTTAGATTATCAACCAGTTATTAATCAATGTGACAATTTGATAATAGTTATAAAATAATTTTTAAACACAGTAAACAAAGGAGTAAGCAGTTTTTAATGGACTTTAGATTCCATGGTACCTAATATACAAGCTCTAAATGACAATATTCAATAAATTTTAAACTAAGTTAATACTAATTAAACACCAACAATTATTGTTCCACTTTAATATTTTATATAAGAAGTTTAGCTTTCTTTCACGCTATCTTACCAATATAAAATTAAGACAAGTTCAACAAAATCAATAAATATTTAAGTTTTAGGTTAAACTTAGATAAATATAGCTGGAAGATAATTAGTTGAGGGACCTTATTATATGTAAATATATTTACTTATTTATAAAATAATATTAAAGAATATTATTTTTTATTTATTATTAGAAAAGATTTGATAACAATCTATTTTGATGTTTTGATTGTGATGTGCAATTAAAATCAAATTTAGTTAATAGATACTCAATAATAACTAAATATTAATATTTAGGAAAGCACTTTAGGTATAAATAATAATTTGAGTTTATAGAATAATAGATCTTTCTAGTAAGTATTTTAACCTTATAGTTTACAGGTTAACACTTAATATAACTTTTAGGTAAAAATTAATTTATTTCCAATAAATTGTTATTCTTTTTATATTTATAAATAAAAAGCTGACATTTTAAACGGACAGCGGAGTTTCGGGAACGTCTAATTATTATTTAAAGATGAGCAGGTCTCCTCTAATAATTTAAATATAAGGTGGAAATAGAATATAAAACTATAGCGATTAGCTAATTCTTACTTCTGATATAAGAGATTTAGATTTATAATAAAGTTTAAATCAAGATTAATAAATTTAGTATACGTGGTCGTGTATAGATCTTTAGACTTAGGGTGCATGTAGAGATATAGAATAAAACATCATTCCTATACCACAGAATAGCATATTGTTGAAGTTTGACCCCTTAACTTTTACAGCTTATACAAACGTCTAATTTTCTTTAGTTGGAAATAAAGATACGAGGACTTCAATTAGTTAAGTTGTAATTTCTTTTATTGACAACTCAATCCCTTAGTCTTTAGTTAACTTTAAAGATGATATTTTAATAAGAAATAGTATAAATTGGAATGATGTAATAGAGGCTTCTATTTAATATGATTCGAATTAAGATGTTAATTTGCTCTTTTTTGGTGGAGCTATTATTTACTAAAATCAAGTAGTTGCCTCTATGGAATTTGAGTATGGTAAAGTCAGGTTTTAAATTTGGAATTATTTTTCTTAATTTGTGCCAACTAATCATTAAATAGTTTTAAAATTCTCTGTGTACAATCCTAAATACTCCATACCAAGCTAAAGCATATATTAATTTAATTTAAATTTTCCTCCATAAAACTGCTAGCTTGGAAGTGTTCCAATCAAAGGATATTCAATTTAAACTATATTTTCATTAGTTTTATCTGCTTGCTAGAGCAATAACATGCCGATTTCATACAAATTCTATTATTATTCTTCTTAAGATTTATATAAATTAGAAGTAAATAATCCCTTGTTAGTTTAAAGAAAATAAATTACAGATTTAAGTTATACATCCTAAGTAGATACTTTCTTGCCACCAGGAGATATATTGATATTAGCATAAGCAATAGATTCTTTAGGAGCAGTATATAACGCCACTTAATTAATATAAGTGAGTCAAGCTGTCTTTGAAGAAAATTCATACATTTAAGCAGTAAATAATATGATATAATATTCATAGACATAATCTAAGCTTACTCAAATTCTAACTTTATCTCTTCTAAGCGAAGATATAATTTCAAGACCAAATTTTTATCCAGCAATATAATAATAAATTGAATATATTTATTCTTAACTAATGAATTTAACCACTAATGAATACTAATAATCAACATTTTCTACTCTGGCTACTTAATAAATATCAAAAATGACTTAAGGTAGTTTAAACAAAAGCACAAAAACATCTTTAGATAATATATTAAATTATATTGAGCAATTATTAAAAGTCATTTAAAATTAGCTATCTCAGAATAGCTAGATTTAGTACTTGAAAGATTTATATAATTAACAGATTTATAACTCTTTCAATATTTTAGATCAAGCAACAGCTTTGGCATAAGATAATAGTACAGTTTAAGCTAATATTATTTAACTTTCACAACAAATCGGTGGTTTATTAAACTTAGATGCCTTACCTAATGAAAATGCGAAATAATTCAATGGATCCAATATTTTAGTTGTAAGCTAATTAGTAACAAGTAAAAACTTGCCTTTTTATTTAGATTAGAGTTTATCTGATAGTACATGGTAATCAAATGTAAAATAATTACCATAATTTTAAGAAAAGCTCAATTAAGTTTATCAAGTTTCTTACAAACAATATAATAAAAATTTATACATGAATGAAAAGCCATTTTAAGACTTTTTATAAATTATGCAAAAGAATTAAACTAGCTACACCATTAAAAACTATAGTGCTATTGATCCATTAATACAAACTATAGAAAACCAGACTAATTTAGTTCCACCTTAATCTGTTTTTTATACATTTAAGCCAATTTAAAATGAAACTTTGAACTGCATAAATAGAAATAATAACAAGTGGACTACAGAAGGATGTAAAACTGTTTATAATGCGCAATTAAATAATTATGATTGTGTTTGCGATAGTCTAAATCCAGTTACTGTGTTTAATAGTATAGAGAATATTTTTACTAATAATTCGAATATCAAAACAATATTTTCAGAATAAGGTCTTGATAATATTTCTAACTTTGACAGCTTTTATAAGTATATATCATTTTGGGAAATATGTTGTTTAACAGTATTGTTCTTAATACTTTTTATCTATGGGGCTTACTTAGATAAAAAATCTTTATTATATAATCCATACTTAATATCTAAGATCTCTAATTAAGATTTACAATTAAATTAAGAAAAAAGCAATAAAAAAAGCAAAGAAAATTAAATTCAAGTAGAAAACCAAGAAACTCTTAAGTAAGATGATTTGATTTAAGGAAAGATTTCTAAGCCTAGTAATATTTTAAATGATTTAGAGCATAAGTCGTCTAGTCACTCGATTAATTTAGTTTAGAGTTAAATGCAATAGGTTGACATGTAAAACAAAATAAATGATTAATAAAACACAGAAATTCTTATTTCCTAGTCTTCTCCTTTTATTCCTTAATAGTCAAAAGGTCAAAAAAATTAAAATAATACCAAAGAAGTAAATAATTATTTTAAGTAAACTTAAATAATTTTTTTTTTTACAGAATAAAGAAGAAAATAAAGATATTGAGCTTACTAAAAGAGATATTGTTCCTGCAACACCATTACAAGCCTGCCTAAATAGTGAAAAAAGTTTAATTGGAAATCAATAAAGCAGCGATTCTAAACAAAAAAAGCTAGAATCTATAAATAATTTGAAAGGAATTTTATATTTTCATGATATTTTTAGCATATTTTTAATTTATGATTAAGAGTTAAGCAGATTTAGCAGGTTTTTAGTTTAATACGTGAGAATACTTCATGTATATGACTCAAATATCATTTTTAATTTAAGTTATACAATTATTTAAGTTGTTTTTATTTAGCTAGCTAATATAATCGCAGTTACTCTAATAACCAAAATTATTGAATTTGGGTTTAGTAGAAAAGGTATATTATTAAAGGTGTTAAGATTAATTATTTTTTTGCTTGTTGGTTTTTATTACTATGCTTTCTTTGCTATCATTAGTGGTTAAGATCCTAGCTCAACTAATGAAATATCTCTTAAATTTTTGTGTACTTTATTAATTGAGGTATTTGCTACTGACATTTTTTTTGCTTTATTGCTGAGATACCTTGGAATCAAACTCGCCACAAAGCAAGACCTTTAAGGAATTTATTTAAAATTATCTGACTTTATCAAATTATAATTAATTTTGTAAAACATTTGATAAATATTTATTGGTGTATTTTAGGTTGTTTCTTAATTTTTTTTAAATCATAAATAGGAAAGACTATCATAATAATTAAAAATTTGATCTTCTAAGATTTTATATCAACAATTTACTATGATTAAAAATATCTTTTATTAAAATAAATGTTAAATACTCAAAAGTTAATTTATTATTAATTATTAAAATACTAGTTATCAAAAAGTTTATTAATTTTTGCATTAATTAATTTCCATCATTGATTAAAAATTATTGAAATAGTTGTTATTTAAAATAAGACTTTTAGTTAAAGAAGATTTGCAAAATATATTCCAAATGTCTTAATCATAAAATGAATAGAGAGAAAGTATCGATTCTTAGTAGAAAAATGAGGAATAATCAATGAAATAGTCTATTCCATTAAATAAAAGCTATGAAAACATAGAAAATCATAAAGGACATACTAATAATCATTAAAATGGTGAAAATATTAAAAATAACAATTAAAATAACTAATAGGAAGAGTTAAATAAATTTTAAAGTAAATAGTAGTAATAGGAGGAACATCAATTAAAGAAATTAGATAATGAAAATCCAGATGCATAGGATCATAACTTTTCTGGTTAAGAATAACTGAAAGAAAAGAAATAATAAGATGCTTAAAATGTCTCTAATGTAAAAAAGAGTTAAGACGAACATCAAGATCTTAATTAAAAAGAGATATAGCCAATGAATATAAATAAGTAAACTGAATAAAGTTAGCATATAAAATAATAAAATGAAAATCAAAAATAGTAAAATTAAAATAGCGAAAAACATTCAAATGAAATAGCAAAAGAAGATCAAAAGTCTTAAATAATATAACCATTTTAAAAAATAAAAGATGGAAAATCAAGTGGTTAAAAATAAACCTAAAATTAATAGGATTAAAATAATACTCCTAAAAATGAATAATAGAATACCAAATAGCATACTTAGGTTCAGAGTAATGAAAAAAAGTAATAAAATGAATCTGATAACAAATATTAAAATATTGAAAGAATATAATTATAGTAAATAAAGGATAGATTGAATAATCTTATTGCTGGCATAAATAAATTAAAGGAAGAAAATGGTATTACAGAAGATGAAAGATTTTTATAGAATTTAAATAATAAATATGATTAATGGATTGGTCTAGAGTAGCTAAATTTAGAAAATGTAAATAAAATCTAACAAATCGATGTCAAATAAAGAGCATATTAACTGCTAGTTAGTTATCATAAAGAGTTGAAAATACTTAAACAATAAAAATAAAGTGATGTGGATGAAATAAAAAGACTAAAGCAAATAATAAATGAAAATGAAAAACAGAATTAGCTGCTGAAAAATAAAATAGATGATTTAGAATTTTAATTGAAATCTTAAATGAATATTATCAATTAATAATAAAAGAATAATAAAATAGAACAAGCTTACAATGCTTATAATCCTCAATAAAATTTAGATATAAAATCTTTAAATTATGTAAAATAAACTAACTCTTCTTATTCTTATTTAAATAATATTAACAATAACGATGATTTATCTTAGAGTAATAGCTTTATTAAGTGTTTGAATTCATCTGAGCAAGGAATTACAGAAGCTTATTTAACTAATAGAGAGAAAAATGCAGATGCCAATTAAAGTGATACCTAAACTTCATTCAATCTTTCGCCATCTGTCAAAAAACCAATTACTATAAAAAAGCTATAAGATTCATTTTATAGTAATAAGAAAAGATTAAGCATAAGAAAAGAAATTGATAATACTCTTAAGAATATAAGCTTCAATGGAGAACCCTAATAAAATTAATAGAAAGAATAAGAATAACAAAAAAATAATTAAAATTAATAGCATACAATTTAACTATAAACAAAAAAATATAGAAATTTAATGAATATCCAAGATGAAAAAAGTAATTTATTTCAACGACATGAATCAAATTACTAATAAGATTCGGCTAATAAGCATGTTTAAGTGAGAACAAATAGTCACAAAGATAATATTTTTTATGATGGAAGTCCTCAAAAAAATAAAAATCATAAAGTTAGCTAAATTGAAAAGGCAAATGATAAAATCAAAAGCATAATAAGGGAATAGAAATCTTTTTCAGTTAATTAAAGTAATTCTCTATGGATCAATAGCATAGATTTAGGTGATCTTTAAGACTAGAAAGGATAATAAGATTCATATTAAATAAATAAATCAAAAGACAAAATTAAAAATATTCTTAACTCAATAGAGATACCTGATTAACACTAAAATGATCTAATATAAAACAACTATGACTAAGAGCCTATAAAATTAATACATAATCCTAAATATTAGTCAAAAGAAATAAGATAAGGAGACTAAAAGCCTAAATACCAATAATCTATAAATTCAAGAGTAAGAAAGTCTAACTCTATTCATCAATCTTCAAATTTAAGGTTGGATCCTATTTCTTAAAGATAATAAGCTAGCAAAAAAATAAATGAAAGTTATTAAAAATTTTAATGAAAATTGTTATATAAACTACCTTCCAAATCATTTTTAAATTTATATATATATATTTAATAGGTGGAACTAAAAATTACTTAATTAAATAATTATAATATATTTTTAAAAAAAATTTACAAAAATTCACTAATTTAAATTAGATTTATTATTTTTTAGTGATTAATTTATGGAATATTTAAATTTGCAACAAATAGAATAAAATATTCTTTAAAATTATAAAATTTAATTATTATATTATTAATTTCGATTAGGATTCGATAGAATTCAATAGTGTTATACTGATGTAGAAATGCTGTAAAAGTTAACTTTATTTCTTTAGTTTTTCAAAAAATTTACAATTTATTAACCATCGTAGTAAACTCTAAATAGTTCTAGGTTATCATATATAAATGTCTACTCTGGCTGTTGTTCTATAAAACATTTTCCTTTAATTTCTGACAATATGATAACTTAAATATTTAACAAAGAGAGAAGCTTACAGAGATTAAAAAATAAATAGTTTTTCTTTAGAGTAAGTTGCTTTGTGCAATACATGATATACCTTTACTGCTTGTGAGTTTATTAAAAAGTGTATTTTTCTCCTGTTTATCTTTTTAAATTTTAATTAACTTACTCAAACTTTACTTAGTTTGAAAATAAATTACTCAATGCTTTATGTATAGACATATGAAAATAATGTTCACTTGTAAAATTGTATTTTTTATTTGTTTATTTTTATTAGAATTTACTTTTGTCTGCCAAAAATATATCTTAAGAGTCAAATATACTTTCATCTCCATAATGGGCTTCTAATTATGATGGTTTCCTTAATTTTTGAGGCTTTATAAAAAAATTGTGTAGCTTATTTGTTTAAAGCAAAACACTTTTCCTAAATTTTATAATATTCTTTAATCCATTAATTTATGTAAAACTTTTAAGATGGCTTTTTGAATTATTTAATTCTTCGCTAATTAAAGAAGGATATTATTCTTAGCTTAGAAGTAATTTTTCTTCTCTTATTGAATCTAAGGCATTACTTTTAAAAACTAAAGGACTCTATGAGCATTATTATGAAAGATTGTATTAGTTTGCAAATGATTCTTTTTCGTTTATCTTTGAGTCATCAAATTAAGAAATATCTTCATATATTTTAGTACTCAACTTATCAAAAATTTACCCTATATCTCCATTAATGATGTTGAGAATTTCTTTGATAATTTAGCTTTAAAAAAGTTTAACTTATTTAACATTCATTAAAGGAATAAAAATTTCTATTAGCTTTAAATCATGTTCAGTTAAAATAAGTCCAAAGGAATCTCCATTCCAGTTTAGAATTTAATTTATAAGGTAGCTAAAAAGTTAAACTGACTTAAATATTAGGTTTGTGTTTTATTAGCAATCGAATATCATTGCCACTTGCATAGTAATGTTATTATCAAATTTTTAAAACAATTAATTAAAATCTTTAGATTAAATATTAGATTTTACGAATATCTCTTTTAAGATCATAGCTATCTTAATAGGATAATGAGACATTATTAATTTTTTATTTTCAAATAAGCTGGTTAAATTTTCAGCAGCCTCTTTTAACTATCCGATTTTAGACAATATTTATGATTTAAAGAGTGTAAACATGCAATCTAAATTCTCTAAGGAGTAATAATAGTTAAAAAGATGGTAATCCTAGACAGCAGATTCCAGTTTATCCCTAAATTCAAACAAAGTATTTAAATTCTTCTATTACTTACTTGAAACTATAATTTCATTTACTTTATTCACAAATAAATTTTTACAACTAGTATCAGATAAGTTTAAATGCCTCTATCTATTTTTTTGCATTTTATCTTCAAAAAATATTTTTTTAGTGTCATTTAGTTTTAGAATAAACTTGTATACTGGGCTACTTTAATTCAATAGTAATTATGATTCATTTTTAGAACTTAAACTTTTTTGAAGCTAAAATATTTTTTATTTTTCTGTTTAGTTAATTAAACTCTTTTTAACAGGGCTAAGTTCATTTAATTTTAATCCTTAGCTATTTTAATTAAAAAAACTACTTGAACTATCTTAAAATAATTTAATTTAGTTTTTTATTTCTGACTATTATTGTATTTGGCTATTTTTATAACTATTAAATAATATTTATTCTTTTTACTATTTATTATTGACAATTATATTCTCTATTTGTTTTTCAATATTGCTTAATTCATTTATTTTATTTAATTCAAAGTTAGCTCTGTATCGCACTATATTTAACTCATATACCAATAAATCTCTTTAAGGCAACTATTCTGATATTTTCGTCATGAAATTCAAAATTTCTATTATTTCATCCCAAAATTTAAAGAAATCTTTTTAAACTTAATTAGCAAGCAACAAACATACAAGTAAATTTCTATATCTAGAATATAAACTATACAAAAGAAACAGCCTTTATTCTTAAAATTAGTCATTAATTCCCTCTAAATTATTGTTGGGAATCCTTAAATTTTTACCTCTCAAATACTAATTAAATTATCTTGCTTTTTCTTATAGATATAAGTCCATGTGCATTTATTGTGAAGTAGTTGTTGTCTACTATTTCTATTATTTGATAGATGAAAAAGCTGTTTTTTAAGAAAAGCTATATTTAGATGTGCTACTTCTTGATTTTTGTTTTAAAAGTTTTATCTAAATTATATTTTTTTAAAATGCATAAATTAAAATAATAAATTTTTTATCATTTAAATAGAAAGTAAAGAGAGAATAAATATATTATTTTTTGATTTTTTAAATTTATCATCATAAAATAATTATAAAAATTAAATAAATTACTGAAAATCTTTGATCTGACTATGAGATTAACTCTTCTATGTTGTTTTGATAGCCGAATTCTGAAATCAAAAATGTAGTTAATGAAATAGGATTCTCTTTACAAAATTATTATATCTCATATCTAGCACAAATAATTGAAGATGTAAAACACTCTAAAGACTCAAAAAGATGCCCTTTAGCCATCAACAACGTTCCAATATTATTAAATGTAATTCCTTCAGCATGTTTGTTACCAAAATCTTTAAAAAAATTTAAATTCTTATTAAGTTTGATAAGAGTTTCTGTATTATTGCTGTCAAAAAAATTTTCTGATGTATATAATAATATTTAATAAATAGTTTAAAATCCTTAGAATAATAATTTAGTCTCAAAGCAAATAAACATATTCTTTGTATTTTTTTAAGCAACTTCATAATTAAATTTTTATGCTGCCATCAATTTCAAAATATGAATCAAGTGCTCTACTTATATATCTATCAAAAAGAAATGTCTAAATAAATAAAAATATATAAGGAAGGTTATAAAAATTGATAAAATTGTGAAGCCAACTATTGATGTTATAAGTATAGTGTCTAAATTAGAATTTAAATTCTATTTCCATCCATTAAAGCAATCTTCTTATAAAGTATTAATGACTAAATAAGGTATTTTTAAATTATTATTATTAATAAATTAAGAACTTTCATTTTTCTAATTTTATCGAAATGATTTAACTATGATAGGAGATAATAAAAGAACAATCTAATTATTACTACTTTAAAATCTTATTTACTATTGATTCTAAATTAATTCATTATAAATGCTGGTATTATTATATTACAAAAAATTTGTAATATTTTAAAGATAGAGTTAAACTGTGGTGCTTAAATACTCAGTAGACTACATATTATTTTAATATTCTAATTCATATAAATATTAAAGATTATTTGTTTTTAAAACATCAAGATTAGATTGATAAATTATTGTTTAGCTTGAAGACTCAATTAAAAAGGTATTATGTGTTTTATTTCCTTAGTTGATAAAATAATTTTAAAGTTTAGATATGATTGTTTATATACAAATAACAATTGGCTTATTTTTATTTTAATTATTAATACATTACTAAAGTTGGCTGCAATGCAACTATGCTATTTAGCTGCTATTTAAAATATTTACAAGTTTAGGTGGTATAAATATAATCTATGTTTAGTCAATTGCGTTTTAATACCATGCTTGGCATCTTAGATTATTAGAATTAAATCCACCAATACTACACTAATCAGATAGAAAATGATCAAAAATAGTGTTATTTCTACTATTTAAGATAAGATCTTGTTGTTATGTAGCATAAAAGATATTATCATAAAATATGCTTCGTTCATTTTAAATTAAACTATTAGTATATTGGATTGGTCTTTATAAAATATTATATAAAGAAAGCTTTTATAGGTATGACTAAGTTTCTTATTCTAGGTCTTTTGCTAAGTAGAACTAGTCACTTTACCAATTATTAATTAACTAAGAGCTTTTTGAAACCATCAAAGAAATTGAACTATCTTCTTCGTTTTTTTGGAGCAAATAATAGTTCACTAATGAGTTTGTATAATTATGCTGAACTACTAAACTACCATTTAGCATTTTTGCAATAAAATTGTTCAGCATGTTCGTGTAAGTAGGAATTTTTTAAACTTCTAAGCTTATCTGATGACAAATAATTGTTGTAAAAATAGAATTATGCTTGATTTAAACATCAAATAAGTGATTTGTAATATCTGCAATATATTTTTTTAAATACTATGTAGTATAATAAAAGTTTAATATGACAGATATCATAACTATCAAAATTAAAATGCTAGTTATAGCCACTATTCCATAATACTTTTTCATTGATGTTTGAATGCTAATTAAAAAAAATAAGTTGAAATAGTTTTTGTTCTTATAAATTTATTCAAAAAACTTATAACTATTAAATTTGCATTAAATTATGTTTCCCAAATATTGTTTAATTATATTTTTTTGCGAATTTAATATTTGATTTCCTCTTATTATTTTATCTTAACATAATGATTTATTTGCAAAGATAAATAGCCTCAAAAATTTTTTAATTTAGTTGAATTTATTCAATTTGTAAAATAAATATTGAATAAGAAAATTTATTATTTTTTCATCTTATCTATTCTCTGAAACATAAATTGAATTGATAAGTAACTAAATTTCATGATTTGAGATTAAATAAAAAACTTTATTAACTAATTTATATTCTTCAACATTTTTATTTTTAAAATGTTTATTTTTTTATGAAAAACTATTTATATTTTAATTTTTATATTTTTTTAAATATTTTATTAAAATATTATGAATATTTCCCCATAAGATTGATTATGCTAAAGATTAAAAAAAATATGTTTTACAAATATACAAATAGCTACAGTTAAAAACTCATTTGAATTATTAAAATCACTCATTATTTCTTTTTATAAAATTCAATGAATTTAGGAACGATTGTTGGTAGTGTTGTGACAAGAGCTATTGTTAATGGGAGTAAAAAGCTTTAGACATCTACTTAAAATAAAGTTAAAAAGCTATAAGAATAACTTTCTCTATCTTATTAAATAGATTGTTTTAGTGATTTGAATCCTTTTCTTAAATCGCTAACCATCTTTCTTCTTAAATCATCTTTTTAGGCTAAGGAATAAACTTTATTTTAGTATGGGATTTAACTTTTAATGTAGAATTTGCTTAATTTTTTTATTCTTTTTACAAGTAACCCATAAGCACTAAACTTGTCATCAACAAGTTTACCTTTTTCTTTCTTTTGCTTAAAGAACTCTTCATGCATCAAATGCAAATCTGTATATACATCTAAGATTTTTGAAATACTTTAGTCAAGCACATCGAAAGTTTGATTGTATTTAGAACCTTAGTATACTCTATATAAAAGAAATATTGTGAACATAATAAAATTAAAGCTGTTTGCAATAATAAGAACAGGGTTGAGCAGATCTGAGTTTTCTGGTATAATCCAATTAATATCAAAATAGTATGATATGCATCCAACTACATCAAAAATATAAGAAAGAATAAGCCAGATATATGACACTTCGAGTTCTAGCAAGTAATCGCTTTTAAAAGATAAAATGTATTTTCTTGCATTATCCCAAGTTTTAATGCTTACCATACAGGTTATGTCAAGTTTCTTATTGAAATTATTAGAATCAATTTCTTCAAATTAAATTAAATTATTGAAAACTCGCATCTATTTTATCTTTCTTTTAAGATCATTGTTGCCTAAATTTTTATTCATCATAAATATAATAAAGTAATATCCTACTACCACAATAGCAAAATCTATTTAGTCTTTTACACTTAAAACTGGAGTATTCTTTTAGATATATAGATAGATAAAAACAAACTTTACTGTCATTATTAGACATAAAAGCAAATAGTTTTTGAAGCTTGGAGAAATATATTGATCGAATTTTTAGTATAGCTGCTTAATATTTAAGTTTAGTTTTGATGGCTTTTCATCGCAAGTAAAAGTAGAAAAAAACAATGCTGTTTTGGAGAACTAAGGATCTTGCTCTATTTGAGGTTGAATATTTGATAGCCTGAAATTGTAATCAAGTGAAAATGATCTATCATCTATGTCTGATTCTTCATTAAAGTAGAAAGTATTTAAGGTTGTGTTGAATTTGTCTATGATGCTATTTTGAAGGAGATTTTTATTCACTTTAACAGTAACAAGTATGATGTGCTACTATACAATTATTATTGCAAATAAAAAAGTCAGAAACTCTTGACAGAAGTACTATATGTGGCTCTACTCTTCAAGCAAAAAAAAGTAATTGACGACATTATAAATTTGAGCCAAGCTTGATATAATCATCCATAATACTAATAAAATTTGTTGCTTTTTTAAACCTAATAACATCTAAATTAGATTTGACAAAAATATAAAAATGGCTACAAAAACTTGGAAAATCAAAATCACAGGATAAAGATAGTAGTATGTCATTGATAAGCATCCATTTTCAATTTCCTCCTCTTCTTATAATGTTTCAAAGCCAATCTAAAGCTAGTTGTTTGCACTTGTCTCTAAAGTGTTTATATCCTGATTTAAATTACCAGAAAGATACTATTGATCTTAAGTAGTCTTACCTAATTCTAAATCTTTTTTTTAATATTAGCTCATAACTTATACTCTTTTGTGTAAATTAATTATATTATGATAAGATATTGTATCTTTCTTTTTATTTTAATTTAACTTGAATTTCACAAATCCTCTAGATTAATTTTCCTTGTTATATTAATTACAAGTATGTTTATATCAGCAAAATTGAATTTAACAATGCAATAGATTATAAATAATAATTTCAAGTTATTATAAAAAATAAAAAATACTAGCTATAAATATTTACTCAATTAATAGGTAGAGTATATTGCTTGGAAGATTAGAAATCATTACTTTATAATGTGGTTACATATCTTACTCACTTAAATTTTCATGATTTATTTACCGCGCGCTTTGTTGATTTGAAAAATAGAAAGATAAAACTATATTTCTCTGCTTTTGTATTTTTATGAGATTCTACAGGTAAAATAAGAAGTATGAAATACTTATTTTGTAATTTAATCAAAAATTTCAAGTTTATTGTAATACTTTTTTTATGATGCAACACGGATTTGTGAGTATGATTTTTCTATCTATCTATCTATCTTCTATTTTTACTTATTTTGTATTCTACAAAGCTATTAACTTAGCCTTAAATATAATATATGCGAATTTAAAACATTTATATCTTAATCAAGATAATTCATAATTTCCTAAATTAAAGCTTTGATTATTATATAATTTTAAAAATATAATTTTTTATTTAACTGTATTATTATAAATTAAAAATGCTAATACAGTTATTTATTTATTTTGCATGCTTAAATATTTGTTCTATTGATTTAGTGTAATTAAATTTTTTGAATTTATAATTTTTGTTTAATTTAATATACAGGTAGCGTAAGCAAATGTGAGACACCTTAAATTTTAATATCATTTCCTTCACTCTATTTATTAATTTTAAAAATATATTATTTTTCTCCATTTTTATATATGTGTCTCATTTTTGCTTACGCTACCTATATATAAGATGTTAAAAATAATAAAATTTATTTAAATATTACGCAAGTATTTGATTTAAGCCTATAAAAGTGAAAACTCAAATTAATTTACCTAAAATAATAATAATAACAAAACAAAAATAACTATTTCTTAGTGCATTTACCTAGTTTTTGTGTTATACGATATTTGAAATAAATTCATATATATTTTACAAAATTTTAGTTCTTGATAGATAGTAATTTGTAATAATTGAATTTACAAACAATATTATTCAAAACGGAAATTTATATATGTAATATTTAATATTACTAAAGTATTCAATAAATTAATTATTTTTAATTTTGAAGTTAATTAGTAATATTAACTACTAATTTAATTAACTTCAGAATTTATTAATTTTACTGATTAAAAATAATTATGTTAATCATGAATGAAAAAATAAAATATATAAATCTATCATGATGAAAATAAATACTAAGTTTTCGATTGATGGTAAATTGATGAAACATTTTTTTATGAATATTCATATTTATTAATACATTTTTTTGAAACAAATCGTTTTTCCTACTTTCTCTTCAAAATATTTCTATTTAAATTTGTTTTGTATTATTATACAAAAGATAAAAATCTTTATTTTGTTTTTTTAATTTTTTTAGTAATACTAAATTAAAATTTAAACTGCAACAGAATTAATCAAAATTAATTTTTTTTGTAAGTAATGTGTAAATTTAATTAATATTATATGATAATTTTAATACTAAATAAAGTAAATTGACATTAATTTTATTAGTATTTAACAATAATAAAAGGATAAAAATCCTACTAAAAATATCAACCATTTTAGTTAATTTTAATTCTAACTAAAATGAATTTCTATTACAAGAAATAATTTAAATTTGAAATATCATAAATGATCTACCTCAAAGAGTACCAAATGTTTGAGTTTATTTATATTATAAGCTTTATAAATCAATACACTTTGGCATGATTTATTTTCTGATATTTTATTGTATTGCTTAATTAAATTATAATATTTATTTAGTTTTGTAATATTTATTTAATAATTTAAAAAAGAAAAAATTCAAACATCTTCAAGCATATCTTTAATTTAAAAAAACAATTTGTTTGTGATGATGTCTAAATAAATTTTATATTAAGGAAATATCACCTAATTAAATTTATTTAATTATTTTCATTAAAATTTTATACAATTTTTATTAGATTTAATAAATTAGCATTTAACATTTATTGCAATATCATAAAATTGAAAATTTAGAGTGTATGTTAAATAATATTTTTATAATAAAAATACTACAAATTATATGTATGTAATAACATAATTTAGATGATTATTAATATGTAAATTAATTTCAAATGGTTTTGCTGCAGTCAGCACCCTTATAACCTGCAATGCATTTGCAAGCTCCGTTAATGCAATATCCATTAGATGAACAGAAATTTGGACATACTTTTTTATAATTACAGAATTAATCCAGCTTTTCAGGACACTTAAGTGAACCATTCATATTAGGAACTGTAACAATTTAATTATTTTGAGAGCATGTTACAGTATTATTACCAACTTTAATAATAACTTGATTTGCATTATTACATGAGTAATTGTAGCATAAACCTTATTCTTTCACTGTACCACTATTTAGCATAAATTTATAATATTCTATTTATCATAAAAATAAAAATGGGAAAAATTTTACCTAATATCTGATAAGCTGCTCATAAAACACCTAGAATTTGAACCAAATCCAACTCCAAGCTTATCTAAGAAAGTAGGATTATTTTAGTAGTTTCCTTTAGGGTCATAACATCTAGAGTTAGTAAATGCTTAGATATTATCACATCCTGGATCACTAAATGATGATGGATTGCAAATTCCAGAACTAAAGTGGTAGTAATCACATTATTAGACTCCAGCTTTACAGAACTCTCTTTTTTATTAATCACATGTTCCATTTACGAAAGAGCATCCAGCATCTTTTCCATAGAAAATTTGTTCTTCCATAGTAGAGTTAATTGATGCATAGAAACCAGTGTCTCTCAAAAGAGAAGTAGTGAATTTACTTTAATTAGAAAAGAGAAATTTTAAAATATGATTTCTGTTTAAGTATTTAATAAAAATATTATTTAGAAAAATCTATTTTATTTTCATTTCTAATTACAGAGAGTTTTTTTTATTTTATGAGTGTTAAAATCATGATTTACTTACAAATAACTTTAATTTTTATTTACCTGAAGAAACCTTGAGTGTTAGAGACAGCAGCATTCATGTATTCATTTTTAATCACAGTAGTTTCCCAGTGAGAGCCTGCTGACCTATTATATATATATATTTTTTTTTTTATTAACTATTTATTTTTAAATTTTGTTTTACCCAGAAGTACCCTGATTTTCAAGGAGCATTCCAGCTAGAGAAGGACAACCATAATATTACCTTGCATAGGCTTAAACATTAGGAGTTTAAAGAACAGTAGAATTAAAACCTCTAATTAGTTGGACTGAAATAGGATTAACATGAGGTTTTTTAGTAATAGAATCAATCCAGTATTGCACATCACTACCTGAAAAACCGAGGACATGAGTGATTTCATGAGTCACAATTTGTATCAACTCATTAAATACAATGGTATTATTGAATTCATAGCTTCTTAGCTTTCCTAAATTAAAGTTTACAGTTCCATGAGTAGGACCTAAAACCTTCAAAAATTTACACCAGCCTGCATAAGCTAGGTAAGGTTTTGCAATTTCATCACTGTAAGATACATATAAATGAAGATCACTATCTTTTTCAATGTTTCTGTCAGCATCAGTAACATTAACAAGCCCACAAGATGGACCTAAATTCCATTTCATAGCACCTGGAGGTTTAGGAATAATAGTTATGAGATCAGTGAAGTATTGTAGAGCAATTTTCAAAGCTTATTCGCAACTAGTTTTGAATTGAGCATTTACAGGATCAGTTAAATTGAGAGAGTTGAAGTAAGTCATATCATAGGTAATCTTCATATTCCTTGGAGCTACATTTTGCATTCTTCTGTTAGCATCCTCAAAATTGAGCTCTTAAACTTCATATCTAAAGGATTTAGAAACATCATCATGTACACATTCATGCTTCAAATTACCTGAAGCTATAGCTACTGAAAGGCAGAATAATGCAAGGAAAAGTTTATTCATTTCTTTATTTTAGTATTTTTATTAATATTTATTTGATTTATATTAATTTTTTAAAATAAAAATTGGTAGTATTTAAAGTATAAAGGTAGATATTATATATATTTACATATTTAAGTTTAGCTCATCCTGATATTTTCTGTGATTGATTATTTTATCTTAAATATTCGTAGATATTAATTAAGATTTGATATAATTCTTAGATAAAAGATACTGATGTTTTCTAACATTATTTATTTTACTTAATTCAAAATCAAAAAATGTAATCTTAAATGTATTTACATAATATTAAAATATCTTCTTATCATGTATTTAAATTTGCTTTTTTAATTTTATTCTTTCACATATTTTGTAGTAACTAAAAATTAAGATTAATTAATACCTATCATCAAGCTATTAAATTTTTTTAGTCATCATTTTTTAGCATTTTATTTATATAATTAAAGTATTATTTCGTATTTTTCTAAATTTTTGTACTGTCTGAGCATTAATTTAAATTAAAATCAACCTCTCTACTCTAAAAAAGTGGAAATATATTTTTAAATAGTTACTGAAATTATTGATAAATATTTGTGTTAAACTATCATAATAAATATAATTATTTTAGTATTTTCATCTAAAAGCAAAGGAGGCATAAATTATTAATCGCAGAATAATTAATTTGTATTCCTTTCTTGCTTGGGAAAGTTAACATTTAAATTTAATTATTAATATTGTGTTTCGGTTCCATAGTATAGTGGTTAGTACTGGGGACTTTAAATCCCTTGACCTGGGTTCGAATCCCAGTGGGACCTTAATTTTTTTGAAAGTGTTCGCTTATCTTAAGTATTAAGTATTTAATTTTAAATTTAAAAAAAAATATTTTAATTTGTGAATAATTTATATTTATTATAAAATTTATTTTGTTTACAAAAATTAGTGTGATTATTAATTTGGGAATATAATTTTTTATTAAAAACAATTAGTAATTAAATAATTTATTGATTTTTTATGTTAACCAATGTAATTATTAATACCAAAATTAGTAATTAATATACCTAATCTAATAGTAAATTTTTATGAATTAAAAATATGCCTTTCAACTATCAAAATTTAATTTTAATATTTAGGAGAGGAATTTTGAAAAATATATTAAAGTTAATAATATTATAAGAATATATAGTATATGTAAAAAACAAAATATTAAAACTAGTCATATTATAAAATGAGTTAATATCAAGCTGTTTGACTGCAGTCAGCTCCCTTGAAACCTGCAATACATTTGCAAACACCATTATCACAGTAACCATTGGAGGAACAGAAGTTAGGACAAGTCTTCTTGTAATTGCAGAATTAGTCAAGCTTTTCAGGGCATTTAAGAGAACCACGCCAGTTAGGAATGGTAACAACTTAATTGTTTTAAGAGCAGGTAACTTAGTTGCTTCCAACTTAAATAATAACTTGATTAGCAGAATTGCAACTGTAGTTGTAGCAAAGACCTTATTCATTGATTGATACGCTATTTATAAATAATTAAAACTAAATAATTTTTTAATAAAAAATTATGTTATTTACGTGGGATCTGATAAACTACTAATGAAGCATCTAGATGATTAACCAAAGCCAACACCTAACTTTTGAATATAAGTAGGATTATTTTAGAAGTTTCCATTAGGTTGATAACATTTAGCATTGCTGTAGGCTTATTAATTGTTGCATCCAACATCACTAAAAGTAGTTGGGTTACAGGCACTAACGGCATAATAGTAATAGTCACACTTTTAGGTTCCAGCAGAGCAGTATTCTCTCTTATTTGTATCACAAGCACCAGTAACGAAATTGCAACCAGCATCTTTTCCATAGAAAGTAGGTTCTTCAAGAGCAGCATTAACAGATGCATAGAAACCGGTATCTCTTAACAATGAAGTGGTGAATTTTCTAATTTTGGTTTAAAATGTAATTTTTAAAAATTAATAAAAATAACTTCAAATTAATTACGAGAAGTATCCTTGAGTAAGAGAAATAGCTGCATTCATATATTCGTTGTTGATGACAGTTGTTTCCCAATGAGATCCTGCAGAACTATTTATATATTTATTAAAAAGTTAATTTTTTTTTTTTTTCAAAATGATTTTACCCAGCACCTCCTTGATTTTCAAAGAGCATACCAGCGAGATTTGGGCAGCCATAATATTATCTAGCATAAGCTTAAACATTAGGAGTTTGAAGGACAGTAGAATTCAAACCTCTGATGAGTTAAACTGAAGTAGGGTTAGTATGAGGTTACTTAGCAGAGTTAACCCAATATTAAACATCGTTTCCAGAAAAACCGAGGACGTGAGTGATTTCGTGAGTAACAATTTATACTAAATCATTGAAAACATCAGGATTTGAGAATTGGTAATTTCTGAGTAAACCAAGATTGAAATTAACGGTACCATGAGAAGGACCTAAAACTCTCAAGAATCTGCACCAACCAGCATAGGCAAGGAAAGTTTTAGTAGGTTCATCTGTGTAGGAGATATATAAGTGGAGATCACTATCTTTATCGGTAGTTTTATCTGCATCAGGTACAGTGACCAATCCACAGGTAGGACCTAAATTCCATTTCATACCACCAGCAGGTTTAGGGACGATAGTGAGTAAATCGCTGAAGTATTGAAGAGCAACTTTAAGAGCTTTTTCAGAGTTCTACTTGAATGCAACATTAACAGGATCAGTCATATTAAGACTGTTAAAGAAACTCATATCGTATGTGATTTTCATGTTTCTAGGAGTAGTGTTTTACAATTTTCTGTCAGCATCATCATCTTCCAAATCTTAAATATCATACTTGAAAGTTTCAGCAATGTCATCATGGACACATTCATGTTAAAGAATTCTAGTTGCAAAAACTGCAGTGAGGCAGAGCAAAGCAATTAAAGTGCGATTCATGTTTTTTTTTTTTTTTATGTTATTTTGATATATTTTATTAATTTATTATTCTATATAAATTTACTTAAAAAGTTGGCAGTATTTATAGCCAAAGTTTAGATATGCTTTAAATACAATTTCATGTTTTAAAATTTTAGAAATCCGAACTTAGTACTGATTATTTCTAAGATATGTCCGATTAATTAAAATAAAGATTTTTATGTGGCAATAATCGCTTTAAGAAATAGAAAATTAGAACTTGATTAGCAAATTGGAATTAATCTATTTAATTTCTAAAGCATTTTGGATAACATTTGTAACACTTAATTATTAGTCACAATTATTAAATATGTTTCTAAACCAACAAATAATATTTTTGACCATAAAAAAAATACATAAATTTTATTATAAAATCAAAATAAAAATTCAACTTCTCAGAATATTTTTGTGGTAAATGTTTTGCACTTACAAGTGATATACATTAAGATATTTTTCTAAATAATAAGACCATTCTGATCTCATCAAAATTCAACTTAAAAATATATGTTACTTTATAATATCTTAATTGTAAATAAAAGCTAATGGTGATTTGTGTGTGTGATTTTTTTCTAATAGAATTCTTGAATATAAATTTAAAATTCTAATAGAAATAACTTTCATTTTTAACAAGCAGTTTTGTTCAATATCAAAAACACATCAATATTTTAGAATGTTTTACAAACGATGGTGTAAGACTTACAATTTATTAAATTAATTTACTTTTATTGGTAATTACAACAAGTTGTGGTAAGATTTATTTAGATTAAATTCAAAAATCACTTCTAATTAGCATATTTGATAATTAGTCATTGATTTTACTAGAAATTTGTATTAAAAAATATTATTGAGCTTTTGCTTAGAAAGAAAGATATCGAAATAGTAAAAAAAATGATTTATTCTGAATAAATATATTTTATTATTAATTTTGAGATTTTTTTTATTAGTCTACAAATATATTAAAAACTGCTTGAATTTATTATAAAAAATTGCAATTAATCCAAGTTTAAATATAAGGTACAAAAAATTTTAGCAAAATTGTTTACTTTTGCTTAATAAATAATGTACATCGATAAATATCCTAAAAAATAATCATTTAAACATGGTTTTTTATTCAGTAAATATTTCTATTTTATCTAGCCTTAGAAATATTTATAGAGCCATTTTATCTTAAAGTATTTGTTCGATTTAAGAGGAGTTTTATTAATAGTTTTCTTTAAACAAAATCATATAAAATTAGATTTGGAAATTCTTTAAAATTCTGATATTTCTAAAACCACCAAATAAATTAATTATTAATTAATTAATGATTTTGATTGATTTTTTACCAATAATATTAAAATCAAATATTAATAAATTCATCTTAACTTTAAGGGGTCAAATAATTATAAAAAAAAACCTTTACCATAAATTTTATTTCATCATATTTTTTTGGTGATCTTAATCAATTTTTTTTATTTACTTTTCTAAACTTATATAATAATGGCATTTATTTTGCTTTTTTGAATTTGCTTGAAATAAATCAGGTATTAGATACAAGGAATGCAATAAAAATCCTATTTTTAATTGAAATAAGGTAATTCAAGAAGTAATTAGGTTAACACAAAATTCTTTTAGATAGATTAATTTAGAAACATATCTTTAATATAATTGTATCTAATTTAGCTTAATCAGTCAAATTACATTAATATTGTTTCTTACAAATATTAGATAAATAATAGTACTAAAATATCAATAAATATCTTTTGTTGCTAAAAGTATACATTAAAAAAGTAATTTATTATCTATGTCTAACCTTCTAAACAAAGAATTTATTCTGCCATATAGCTGCATTTATATATACCTATTTATATGTTTATAAATGAAAATACATGGTAAAAAAAATTTTATTAAATCTTGCAAATTTATCTGAAAATAAAAGTTAATAAAAGTAACCACATAATGTCAAATGATTGTTACAATAATTAAAAAACAATCCTTTCGAATTCAATGCGTTTTAAATTAGTAAATAGCCATCAAATTATTTTTTATACTTTTTTACGTTGGCTTTCAAATGGAAAAAATAAAATTTATTGTACTTTTATTATTATAATGATAAAAATGATAAATAACTATTTTATTTATTTCTTAAATACTATTTCATTTGAACTTAGTAAACAATTTAAGTTAATGGATTTAATTTATTAATTATTTTTAGTAAGAAAATAAAAAGAAACCAAATAAACTTTGATACTTAGAAAGCTTAAAATGTTTTCTGATTTACCTTTGTTTAGACTAATGTTATTTTTTTCAAAACAAAAATGTAAAAAAGAAAAATATTTTTGATATTTTTATATATGATTCATAAAATTATGAACAATATTTGTCTGAATGCTTTTTATGAAAATTTAATTTATAAAAATTGTAAAAAGGTGGATAAACTCGTGATAATTAATTAGTATTTACATCAAAAATACTGTAAATTTTATTAAATATGAATGTAAACTATTTAAATTCGATCGTGTATTTTTTATTCTGGATTTGAGAAAAGTTAAGCGAAACATAAAGATGAATCTATAATTGAAATTACAATCAGAAAACAGATTCCTAAAATACCACAAAGTATGCTACATTTATCATCTTAATTAAAATCTAGATTTTTTAGAAAATAGTTGGATTATTTTTTCATAAATAATAAATTTGAAAACATTGAATATCTATAAAATATGATATCTTAAAAAAATAAAAATATTGAAATCTTGTAATGATTAATCATTAAAAAATTATTATTTGATTTGATAGCAAACATAAATACTAAAATGTAAAATATAAAATCTTCACATTTAAACATAAATTCTTAAAAATTAATGCTTTTATATCCAAATGATACAAAACTAGTTTTATGCTAATAAACTCTCATACTTATATTAATGAATTTTTTTAATTAGAATGGAAATATTTTTCTATTTTAATTTAAAAAATATTTCTAGTAGAAAAATAGTATATAAATCTGAAAATATAAAGTCATTTTCGTTTATTAAAAATAAAAAAAAAATACAAGCATGAATTAGTTTATCATATTAAATTTAATTTTATATATGTTTTTAGAAAATATGAAAGATAAATAGAGACCTTGAAATTAATTTCAAAAGTACTTCAACTTTATTCTTTATTTTTATTTTATTCAAGCATACAAAAACTAGCAATCAAGGCAATATTTTTCTATTATTCATAAATTAGATTTTGTTAAAATTGTAAATAATCTCTAAGTTGGTTAATTTCTTTATAATTCAACGATTTTATAATATCATTAGAATAAAAATGGCCTGTTTCAATAATTTTAATATATATAAAAGTAGAAATTCTTAGATTTAAAATTTATATAATTCACAAAAGTGTTTTAAATTTAGCTAAAATTGTTAGATGTCAATTAAATGATGTTTGATGAAAATGAATAATTGAAAAATATAAATATGTTTAATACCAATAATTAGCTTTAGTAGTAATTATTTAAACATACCATCTATACATTATTGTGAACATACTTAAATATTATATAAATTTAAAATCAGAAATGTTTTAAATTTAACTAAAATTGCTAGATTTAAATAAAGCAATTTTCTTTATTTGATGAAAAATGTATAATTGAACTAACCTACTCTAATAGAGTAAAAGGATAGAATCGTACTTAAATTAACATATTAAATTTTTATATTAATAATAATGTTTAAATTTTAAATATTTTTTAAAAGAAATATTTTAAATTTAGCTAAAATAGATATATTTTAATTAATTAAGCTAAAATTGTTAGATTTAAATTAAATGACGCTCTTTATTTGGTGAAAAATGAAACGGCTATTACAAAATAATAAAAAAATATTAAAATAATTTTAAAACAAATAAATTGAAAATGAAATGAAGAATATTAGATGATATTTTGAAATTGATTTTATCTATTATCATTATGAACCTTTTAATATTAGTTATTTAAAATTTTAAAACTTTTTGATTTTTTGATTGAGTTTCATTTAAAAATTAAATGCTAACATTTTTTGATTTAAAAACTAAGTTAAATAATGCTAGATTCTAATTTACATATAAAGATTTCATTTATAAGCAACTGTGTTTTTTTTGTAAAATTTTGTATGTTTTGAATGAAACAATCAACAATAGTCATTCATTAATTAAATTTTGCTGCAAACATTTTAGAAAAGAAAAATTACAAGTAAATAGGAAACTTTAGAATTTAAATTAAGTAATAACTAAGTATAGCAATTGAAAAGAGCTCCTAATGAGAAATTCGAGGTTAGCAGCTTTAAGCCCTTCTTAAGATGGATAGTCAAAGAAAATAAGTTAAAATGATTATAAAGAAAAGGAATTGAACCAAATTTACCGTTCAAATATTATCACTCAAATAAAACCATCTACTTCTTAATAAGGCGCTTATTAAAGTAATGTCCAGTCATAAAATGGATTAGCTTTACTAACTTAAAGTTCTTAGCAAAAATTTCTAATGTAGCAACCTCAATCTGCCTAGACTATTAGGAACTTTTCCGTTAAGAATAATAGCACTCATATTGATAATAAAAGTAATTTACATTTTAATATTTTGAATATTTATAAATGCTATTTTAATACTCATAACTATATAATAGTGTCTTCAAGTCAATTAAAGCACATTGGCTAAGAAAATTTATTGAATGCAATAAGTATAAATAATAATACTATGGCTACTAGCTAATAAATTTAAGGATAGTAAGCAAATAAAAATGGGAAAATGTAGAAAAGCTAAAGTCTTTAAAAAGGATTAAAAGCTAAATAGTAATCTGGGTAGCTAAAAAGTCTCAAAAACTTTTAACTGAGTAGCAATTTTAATAAAATTGGAGGAGATAGCAATGAAAATGCAGAAAATGAAAACAATAATGAAAAAAATAATTAATTTGGTTTAGGAAATAGCAACGCTAACATTTTAAATATACAATTTAATCCTTCTTCAGCATTAAATCGCATTTCAGACAATGAATTAGATATGAAAAAGTAATTAGCAAATATCCGTTTGCCTAAGCTATCTTCTGCACCATTAAGTGGAAAGTATGACTTTAAAATAAATAAATTTATAACAAATTTATCTTCATTCATTTTAGTTTTATTTTCTTTTAACATATAAAAGAATGTTAATTGAAAAAGTTATTTTTTATGTTTAAAGAGCTAAGGATAAGAATCAAAAAAATCAGTAGAAACTAAATAATTTTGTAGACTCACACATGGGAAGCGCTGAAAATGCTTAGGAGGATGATAAAAATACTTCAAAGAAAAATGAAAAAGACCCTGATTTGGAAAGAATAAAAGATCGCTTTAAACAGTATAAAAATTCCAAAGATATAACAAACTTCTTTGATTAGAAGTCAGGAACTCCACCTACTGAAAATTAAAATCTTTAAAGCGCTGGCTCAAATGTAACACAACAAAATTAACCAAAGGAAACCAGTAAAAAAGACGAAGAGCTCAATAAAATATACGGTGGTGGAGCTGCCTCTACTACCAACTTAAAAAATCTCCGTTCAAACACTCCAAAATAGAATGGAACAATCTTAGGATTGAAGGCAAATGCATCCGCACCATCTTTATAAATAACTCCTTAAACAACATCTGCATCTATTTAATAATCTTTTGGATTAACTGCCTTTTCAACAAAGTTAGGTCCAAAAAAAAATACTATACAATCTCTTTAATAAAAATAATTAAGATTATTAGATAGGCAAACATACTCAAGTACCAATAGCACTAATAATTTAAATTAGCATAACGCTTCAAGTAATAACAGTCATTCTAAGGAAGAAATAGATGAAAAGCTCAATAAAAATGGGCCTCTATACGTTAGCCATTATGCACATAGAAGTAAGGCTGGATGTAACTACTAAGGACCAAAAAAAAATTAAGATAATTTTATTATTCATCCTAATTTAAATAAAATGCCTAATCGTTATCTTTTCAGTGTATGCGACGGACATGGTGTTAATGGTCATGAAGTTTCTGAGTTCATCAAAAAAACATTCCCAAGTAAAAAAAATTATCAATTAATTCATGATGCTTAATATTATAATTATAGAAATTAATTAAGCTATATTTTTTTAATTATTTTCTTTGTTTAAAATTAGAAATGTTAGAAGCTCTTCTCGCAAAGGATTTAATGTGCTTAGATTAAGAATATATCTCAAGTTGTTTAAAATTAGCGTTTTTACAGCTTTCTTAAAAGCTTCTCGAAAGTAAAATCGATTGCACCTTCAGTGGAAGCACATTTGTTTGTGTTCTAATGATAGATGATAAAATTTGGTGTGCTAATACTGGAGATTCTAGAGCTATTTTATGTAAGCAAACTAAGGCTCTTTGGAATGCAGAGCCTCTCTCAACTGACCATAAAGCAGACGATCCTGAAGAGAAAAAAAGAATAGAAGCATGTGGTGGAAGAGTGGATTCTTACAGAGATTATAATGGTGATCCTGTAGGTCCTGCTAGAGTTTGGATGAAGTACGATGACATTCCTGGATTGGCTATGTCAAGAAGCTTTGGTGATTTAATCGCTGCTTAGTGTGGTGTTATCTGTGAACCAGGTATTTATTATTTTTATTTGAGAATTACTGGTCTTATCAAAAAATATATTTTTAGAAATAAAGTATTTCAACATAGAAGATGATGACAGATTTATTGTTATAGCATCTGATGGTGTTTGGGAATTTTTAAATAATAGATAGGTATTTAAACAATATATAGTCTTTTGTTTATATAATTTTTTATAATAAACTTAGGTAATGGTGCATGTGATGCCATATTACATAAGATAGCAACCTGATATGGCTTGCTAGAAGCTTGTAAAGGAATCAACTCAATTCTGGAAGCAAGTAAAATTTTTAATTATTATTTATAATAACATATAAAATAAATTGGTAAAAGCATGATGATGTTGTAGATGATATTACAGTAATATGTGTTTTTCTCCATAAAAACAAACCAAAGTTGAATTCTCAGACAAAAGAAAGTGACTAAGAATAGAGTTAAAATCCTATAAAAACGATTGAATAAGATGATAAAGAGGAAGAAGAAAGTGTATTAGAAGTTAATGAAAAAGTTAGTGAGGAAATAGATAAGACTAATTCTAAAATAGATGATGGCCATATCGAAGGAACAGAAGATAAAAGTGCTGGAGGGAGACTTTCTAAAAATAATACATAATAATAAAAACTTTAAAGTCCAGTAAACAGCTAAGCTCAAGTTACTATAAACATGAAAAAAAGAAAAGAGCAGAGTCAATCGCAAAAAAATAACGAAGCATCTAAAATCCAAGGTTCTTTAATTTAAAAATTTGAGTAAGAAGAAAAAGCAGTAAATGATGTATTGTAGAAGGAATTCAATAATTTAAATGAATTAGTAGGCAACAAAACCTAAGAAAAAAAGCAGGATTAATAAACTTAACAGCAAAAAGGCAATATGAATAAAAATAAATCATAAACCAACAACCCAAAATAAGATAATAGAAAAAAGACAGAAGAAAATAGTAAAAGTTTGATACCTGACATTGATGAAAGTGCTGATAGTGAATACTCTAAAGATTTCGAATTGGATAGATAAAGAGAAGAAAAGGAATCTAGAGACTTGAAAGAAAAGTAAAAGAAAAAAGAAAAGAGCCCTTTCAAGGCTCAAGAAATTTAACAATACAATTTCGATAATGATGACGAAGACGATGATGCCTTTTTCAAGAATCTTTGATTTCATAATGTGAGGTGAAAATAAAATATTCTAATATATTACTATCTTAAAATATAACATAAACATTATGGATTTAATTTAAAATATAAAAAATTGAATAATTAAAAAGAAAATGAATAAATTAATTAATTTATTGATTATTATGAATCGATCATAATTATAAATAAATCATTAGTTTATTTATTTATTATTAAAATAATTAATTGATAATATAATAAAAAATTTGATTATTGTATATAATTATATACTTGTGTTTGCTTACTAGCTTGAATCATTTTAGCATCAATTTAAAATCATCTAAATATTTTTATATTTATCATATTAGTTAAAATTTATATTAAATTTCCAAAATCTTAATGTTTTTTATTGATTAACTATTTATTTAATTTAAAAATAAGTAGAAAAAAATATGTTTTAAGAAATAAAAAATTCAATAATTTGAAATTCAATTAAATTAAAAATGAGATTAAAAATTTAGAATAAAAAAATTGATTTATTAATTTAAAATATTTGATTTTTTCAACATGGTAAAAATATTTCGATGAAATAATAAGTAAACAAAAACAGAAAATAATTAAATGAATTTATTTTAGATTAATATAGTTTTAAAATAAATAATCAAAATAAAATAAATATCTTTTATTTTATCTGATAATAAATTAATTCAAAATTATATAACAAGTAAAAGGATATTTTTTATTTTTTTTCAAATTCATTCATAGCTCTTTAATGAATAAGGAGCAAATTATATCTTTTAAATTATATCATCAGGATGCATTTTAAGATTTTAAGTTGAAATCCATTAAAAAAATGCAAGTTGATTTGATATATTTACAATATTCAATTAATTGAAATAATAAATATTAATGAAATGAATGAATGAATAAAAAAGAGATTGAGCCTAATTTACTTGTATAATATGAAAGAAATAAAGAAATATTGCATGAAAACATAGGATTTACTTTTTTATTTAAAGATGCAATCAATTAATAAAAAACTAATAAAATTAGATGGAAGGATTCATATAAAATAAAAGGAAAAAGGAAAAAGAAGGGGAAGAAGAGGAAGAATCAAAGGAAAAAAGAAAGTAAATTAATTAATTAAATAAATAAAAACAAGAAGAAGAGAAAATTTATTAATAAAAAAAAGATTAAAAAAGAAAGAAATATTTATATCAAAGAAAAGAAATGACTATCTTTGCTGAAACTTGGGAAGCTTCTGGTAATAGATTAAAATTAATTTATTGAAAGCCAAATAGGCAAATAAAAATACAGCAATTATCAGAGATGTATATAAAAGGAAAAAAGCGTATAAATAGGTTTATATTGGTTGAATAATTTTAGTTGAGTATCTTTCATCAAATCAAATCATTTTTTGGATAATTTGCTGCACACATTATGAGCAATCAATTATTTGATAATCAAATTGAAAATCTAAAATAGTTTTTAGCATAACATTTTTAAAAAATGTATTTTACAAGCCAAAAAAAATAGATATTTCAAATAAAGAGTTTTATCGTTTATTTTTTAAATTAATAGAATATCAATACAGAAACAAGGCTAACCTTAAGACTTTACCTGTTAACCACCTTGGTAAATTGGCTGAACTCAAGTTCGATTTCGTTGAATACAAGGTAAAAATCAACCAAATTTCATAATATCATAGCTCAAAATATATAGATAATGATATAAGTTTTAACTTTGGTCTTATTAAAATTTATTATTATTTAAATTATAGGCTCACTAATTGATTGCTTGTCATTTATACGAAAGAATGACTATTCATTGCATGAATTAATATGGCTTATTCAAGGACTTCTACAGACCAGAATGCCTCGTAACAATTTACATAATAATAAAATGAATGATTTTAAATAATAAGCAAGAACAAGATTAGCATTATATTCAAATTAGATAGAAAATTAGCAAATAATTTAGGCATGCAAGCTTAAAATAACTTATTTTATGATTATTCTTATCAACATTAGATAAATAGCTTAAAAAAATCAATACTGAAATTCTTAACTATTAAAAAGATTTAATCTAGAATGAAAAAAGATATGACAAAATGCAAAAATGAGAATGAATATTATTAAATCCTCACATTTAAGCAAAAATAAAATAGTATTTGCTTAATTTTTGGGTTATTAAATGGAGTTCGTAAATTCTTATTTGTAGAAATTTCAAATGACAAATAAGACAAAAAGGATATATTGTTCTTTAGCAATTAGAATGAGATATAATTAAATTTATTTGTCAAATCAATCAACCATTAAACAAATTATTGCTTATTATTTATAATTGAAACATTTTAAAAAGAAAAATGTAAAAATAAATAATTAAATGCTTTATAAAAATAAATAATAGGATGCTTAATACTACTTCAAGACCTGTGTCGAATTAAATGCTGCCTATGGTATTCAAAAGAAGTATTTCCCCGAACATTTCGTTGGTTCTCCTTATGCTAGACCTGTTCCTCAATTCCAACAACTTGGTCTTTGAGAAATGATATTTTCGCATACCTCAACCAATTGCAAAACAAACAACTGGATATTTCATTGAAAAATAAGATTTAGTTTATATTTCTAATCATCTATTGTAATAACAGCAAAATTAAGTCATTCATAAATATTACAATAGAGTGTTTGTTGGAATCATTAGATTAATTATTATTTTAAACTAAAATGCCTTATTAAGAATCTCCTTATTTTAAAGTGTGTATCCATACATAAGTATTTGTTTCTAATCTGGTTCATTTTACATATGCAATCATTCTTTTCCTTGAAAGGATATGTCATTTAACTAAATATCTCTTACTATTTCTGACAAATTCAAAATAAATTCATAAACCTATCCAAAAAAAAACTATAAAATAAATAAGTAGGTTTTAATTCAAGAAATTTATTGAAAAAGCATTTTAAGTTATTACAATAAAGTTGATGCTTTCAAAATTCAAAAATATTTTTGCATAAACAAATAAAAATAAATATTTTGCTCGTTTATTAATTTTATAAAAATTAAACCCGAATTAAGATATACAGATAAATTTTGAAAATTTCAAATAAATTCATATCTTATTCTATCTAAATTAATTCTCAAAAATAAAGAAATAAAAATGTTTTTAATTTAAATGAAAATAATAAAATTTTGAATAAAAATAAAATCGAATAAGCTGTTAAATATGCATTTTAAATTTTTAAAGAAAGAATTGAAAATTAAAGATAAATGAAATAAATAAAATATATAGACTATTATTTTATTTAAAATAGAAGTTCATCTATTACTTGAAATAAAAACAATTTAAAAATGTTCAAAATTTAATGCTTATTTTTTGCTTTATATATATATTTAATATTTATTTTATTTTTAAATAAAATATTTATGTATAAAAACTAATTTCTATTAAAATCCCAAATATTTTTTAAAAATTGAGCATAAAGACCACTTTATATTTAATATATTAAAATCAAAATTTTGTTTAACAGATAAATAATATGAATACATTTTATAATTTAAACCATACAATCAGAAACTTTAATCCATCCATACTTTTGTTTATATAATTTATAATGTTAAAGAAATTTCAATAATATAATTAATTAAAACGATTATTTTACTTTTTGAATTTTTAATTTTATTAAGTTAATATTTTGAATGCTTTCAACTTATTCATAAAAACTCACAATTATTCAGCAATAAGATTAAAACATAAAATTGCTAAAATTATTTATCACAAAAATGAAATATTTTATAAATATTTTTTTTTGAAAGCAAATAATTATGATTTATGCCAAAATAATTTATCATTTCTTTTTGCTTGTATTCAAATCATTTTCTGTTAAATCCATATTTGCTAGTATATCGGCCAAATTATCAATTTCATCGTTTACTATCTCTTCTGAAGGTGGAAGTTCTTACTAAATACTAGATATTTCTTTATACCAAGATTATAGCTCACTATTGCTTGGATCATAGCTTGCAAGTTAGGAAATTATTGATAAGATACTTTGCTTAAATTTTGTATTATTCTGAAGATATACTTTAGTTTGAACATTATTAAGAAGAATTTGTTTTAAAAAATTATAGATATGAAGGGCATTACTCTAACTATTACTTTCAAGAAGGCTTTTTAGTAAGCTCAAGGTGCTTTCAATAACTGAAATATTTCTAATTTAAATTTATGCTACTTGGCACAAAACAGTAAAAAATTCTTAATTAAACTCTTATTTTATTAGATTCTAAACTATTCCAAGTAAAAGAATAATACTATTGGAGTCATCATCTTTTTTATTTATTTGAGAACTGTTTGAATTTCTAGGCACAACTACATTGCTTGATTGGTAAAAAAATGTGAGTTTCATAATTTTATCAGCAGAAAACTATGCTAAAGTAAAGTAAGGAAGCAACTCTTAATGGGTTGAAAGAACAAAAAGAAATTGTAAAATGAGAGAACGGTCTCTAGGCCTTTATGTTTAGATAGATATAAGATAGTTAGATAGAACAAAAATAATGTTTTGCTAAACCAATTGAATTAGTGTGTCTTTATCTTTGATGTTTTTAAGTGTTTTTAAAATAAAGGCGTATATTATAGGATCATAAAAATTTAGCAAATTAACAAATATTTAACTAATTTGGGGTGTAATTACTCTACTTTAATCCTAAGGAGAATTTGAAATAAGAAGAGATACATAGTTAGCTAAACTTCTGTATTAAGCTGGTTTTTAGTAAATATTAAAAAGCTAAAAAATCCAACTATTACTCTAAAGGGAAATTAAACTCATTTCAGGCTAATATTCTAAGCATATCCCTATGCAGGCTAGCACTATATCGCTTAGGCGACGAAAATTTGTTTTGTCAAAATCTGTTTACAATACCTTTTCACATAATTAATTTAATTCAGGAATACCTCCATTTTAACAAAAGAATTCAGCTGCAAATGGACTCAATGAAAAAATATTACAGAGAATATTCACTATCAAAATTTTATATTCTATTAAAACTTCATTAATTGATAACTAATTTTGGAGCAGCAAAACAAATTCAAAGTCTTTTTCAGCAATATAATCAAGAGGTGGCTTCATCTCGCTATCAAATTAATATATAAATCCTTCAAGCAGTTATAAATATGAAAAGTTATCAAGCTATTTATTCAAAACTTTAAAAATAAATGAATCTATATCCTCTGGCTTTAACTAAAGGTATTCTTCTTATTCTTCCATTGTACGTATTATGTTAAAAATAAAATTCTATCTTTTTATTTAGGTAAAAGTATATAATTTAGTAAATAACAAATAAATATTAGAGACAGTAATAATTATAGTTTGTGATTAATTATATATAAAATAATTAAATTTAATAAATTACAAAAGTTTATCATAAAAAATACTAAAAAAGCTTAAAAATCTATAAAATTACACAAACATTTAATAATCTAAATATTTTTTACTTTGAATATTCTAATTCAATTTTTATTTTTAAAAATTAAAAAAAATTATTTTAAACAACAAATTTGCTAAAACTGAAGAATTTTGAATTAAATTTTGTATTTATATTTATTAGAAAGTATTTAATATTATTTAAATTGTTTTAAATTAAAGGATTGTCTGTTATTTAGTGACTTTCATTTTATATATTTAAATATCAATATTGACTTATTTTAATTTAATAAAATAAATTATAACTATTTTCCTTAAATAAAATAAATAATTTTTTAATTTTTTTTTAAATTTACTTAGAATTTATTTATTTAAAAATGACTATTTTAATGAAATATGTGATTTATATTATAACAAGTGAAATTTTTAAATTTTCTTTTGATAATAGCAAAGTTTACTAAGAATTTATTTATTTAAAAATAGCTATTTTAATGAAATATTTGACTTATAAGTTATAATAAATGAAATTTGTTAATTTTCTTTTTTAATTTATTTAAATATTTTTATGAATTTATTTTTAACTAAATTTTTTATTTTATAGAAACTTAACTAAATAATTTAGAATTATTTTATTGGGATCAGTTCATAAGCAAATTTACTTAAATTATTTTTAAGAAAATATTTGATTCAAAATTTAAATATTTATTAAATTTCATGAATAAAATAGAAATTATTTAAAAATAAAATTTTAACAATATATTTTTAATATTTTATAATATCTTTCATAAAAGATTCGTTTATTATTTAATCAAAATAAGAAAATGTGTATCTGTGTGTGTGTGAGGGTATTTGTGAATGTCTTAGAAATCTTAGCGGAAAATAATTAGATTCGTTGTGTTTGCAAATTAAATTTGAAAACTGATTAATAAATTTTTTGTGAAAAAATCATAAAAATTTTGTCACTCGCATAACACAAAATCTTTTAACCTTCTTCTTTTTTCAAAAAACTCTGAAATACAGCCAAATTTTTTTCTAGCGGCTTAATCTGTATAAACAAATTTATCAGAAGGTTAAGTAAGATTTTGGAAACAATCTTAATTTCTTTATTTTTCATAAAATCTTAAAGAGTTACTCTTAAAAGCTCAAAAAGGGTAATATATAATTTTTATAGGGTCTTATTGTAAATAAACAAAAGCCGCTTTTGCTAGTAAATAACAAAGCAGATGATATTAAACTAAGGATATGCCTTGATCGACAGGCTTTGCAACAAATAAGAGGTTTGCTGGGAGTGCCATCAAACTCTCTAGGCCGTAAAAGAATGTATAGTTATGAATGAGTGTGGACATATGATCCATGAAACATGCTTTAGATCGTTATAAAATAAGAAAAACTTTTGCTGTAAATCATGTAAAGGAAAAATAAAAATAGCATTTATCTTAAATTAAATTCAAGTTGTGCAAATAACATCTGATGGAAGAAATATTACCAGTAAAAGAAAAAAAGAATTTGAAAACAAGATTAATGACTATATCTTTGGCAAGATAGATATGCTTGATAAGCTTTAAGAATAGTTAGCAGAAAAAGAACAAGAAATTCAAAACTTAAAAGAAAAATTGAGAATTACTAATGCAGATACTCAAAGAGATGTTCACAATTTTCCTATTGAAAACAACAGCTCTACTGATTCTAATTCATTTTAAAATATTCCAAATCCTCATTTTTCTGATAAAAGTGAAATCTTAAATACAGTAAAAGTAAAGGATAAATTAAAATTTTATACTGACTTAGCTGGACTAAGTCCCTAGTAAAATATTTTTTCTGATGATTAACAAAATAAAAATGAGAAAAATAATAGAATGATTGAATTAGATAATAATCAAATGAACACAAGGATCTTCAGCTCATTTTAGTAGAGATATAATGAAGATGAGATTGACCAGTAGAAAAAATAAAACACTATGTTTACTGAAAACAAATAAATAAATAGCTAAAATAACTTCATTCAAAATAATGATCATCACTTGAAATTCTCGTTCGGATCAAAGAGAGAAATAAATAGCGATTCACCTGAAAGAGATATGATTGTTTCTGTGGAATAACCTAATAATTTAGAGAGCATGAAAACGATCTTGTACACATAAGAATAAATAAACTAAATAAAATAATTAAGCAACAACCAGAACAGTGGTCTTAAAAAGAGCTAAAAGTCTAATGGTGAGTATATACATGAGGATATTTTTTCATTTGCTAAATAAAAGCAAAATAATTCTAATCTAACTAACTCTAACTGTTCAGTATCTTCATAAAATAGCAGCTTACTTCGAGGAAGGATAAGAACATCAAACTCAGACTTTAAAAATTCTTTAAATAACAAAAAACTAATTAAAGAACAATCTTAAATCAACTCTAATCTTTTCTCTTATGAGAGTCCACAAAAAAACCAACACAACTTTTTATTTAATTAAGAAAATCCTAAAAATGCCAACTCTCCTAATACTAGAATTTTTAATAGTAGCAATAGCAGTGGATATAAGTTAAGTGAATCTAGAATCAGAGAAAAGTGTACTTCTTGTAGCAAAGAGAGACATAGTCACCCTAATAGTGATTCTAAATTAACAATTGAAAGTAGTCCTGATAGGAAGAAAAGATTAACAGCTGACTTTCGTCTGCAATCCTTATCATAAGCTAGATAAAAGCTAAATTTCTTTAATCTCCAACCCATCTAATAAAGCAGCAGTGACAATAAAAATAAAAATATCATTTAAGTAAATAATTAAATAGAAACTAATTTAATCAAAAACCAAATAGAAGAGAGTAAATCCTAATCAACAAACTAACCTACCTACTAAAATCAATAAACTCATTAAAGAACAAATTTTGATTTGGATCAAACTATTATTGGAAATGTCAACGATGGTATCAAATCACAAGTAAACTCTTAATCTTAAAGCAGCTAAGATTCAGCTACTTAACCTAGCGTATAAAAAATAACTTTCAATAAGAATGCTAGAAGACCTCACCCTGACTAAAATCTTATATAATAATAAAATGTGTGTCTGAAAATGCCAAAATATGTAACCAAAAACTGATAAATTGAATATGAGTAAGTTTAAATAAATAAAATAAATCATACAAAAATTTTAAAAAGTAAAATGAAATAATTAAATAATAAAAATATAATTAATTATATTACCTTATATTAATATTGTATAAAATGAACTAAATTTTGTAATTTCTTTATAAAATTTTTATACTTTCTTTTAAAATTTTATATTAATCTATCTTTACCCTGATTCGCATGAATTAATATTATAAAATTATATTGTGGACAAGTAACTTATTTATTTTACTTTTTAAATTGATAGAATTAAATTGAATTTTATTCTTCTTAGTCTAAAAAAGGATAAATTTATAAAGTGAAATATTTTTGATTGATTTAATGAATCAAAAGATTTAATATTTAATCAAAATTTATGATACTCTTTTTATGCTTTGAATATTTATCAGGAATTGAATTAAAGATAATACTGAATATTTGAAATATTTGATTTTCTAATTGTCTATTTCAGAAAGGCATAAAAAGACTATTATTGAAAAATAAACAAATTTATATTTACAAATTATATTTTAATGTTTATTTCATGATAACAAAATTTAATTCAAATTTTAATAATTATTTATAAAAAACTACTTTAATTAATTATTTTTAAGTAATATTATACTTTCTAAATAAAAAAATGGTTTTTAAATTGCTTAAAAAATTTAATAACTAGTATAGGGACATAAAAAAACGCTAATGACTTCAGTTATTTTACTAAGATTTAAAGCCTGTGAAGTCTTTAGATTAATGAAAAAAGATGAAATAAAATTTAAGACAGGGATATTTCTTTAGCTTTGAATAATGGTGTAATAATGAGCATATTTTAATATAAAATTAATATGCTTACTTTAAAAATGGGTAATTATTTAAATCACTGTTTTAAATAAAAATGTAGATTATTTACATAAAAACTCTCATTTGTGATAAAAATGTTCTTTGATTTACTGAAAAATAGAAAATGTTTTGTTTTTAGAGTATAAATAAACTAAATAGAAAATAATATTAAAATGTTTAGTTATTTTGTTAAAGAGATAATAATTTATGTAACCCAAACCAAGTTCAAAGGATAATATTAAAGATATCTTTTAAAATAATTAATAAAAAAAGGAGTAAGGAACGATTTTTTTAAAAATAAAATTTAAAAAGTATTTACAGGAATAACCATTTAGATTATAAAAAACGCTAGAATAAGGGGAAAGTTTTGAGGATAATTAGAATTAATTTATCTATTACAAAAAATGAGCTCGAAAATAAATATAGATTTTAAGAGAGAATAATGAAATAGATTTATTAAATTATAGTTAATAGGTATTTAATAGATATTAATTGTTAAGGTTAAGTGAAAACTAGAGATTGACTAAGAGTTATAGATTGTAATTAGATTGATTGAAAGCGATAGAACTATCTTATATGAAGTATTACTTTTATCTTTTTCTTTCAATTTATTTTATTTTAACTTAAATTGAGGTTATTATCTTGTAGGTACATATAAAATTTCAATTAGAAAAAATTAGAAAAATTTAAAGTTAGATATCACTAAGATAGAGATAAATCAAAAACATAGATAGTGAATATGTATGTATGAATGTTTTTATATGCTTTTTGAGAAAAAATGAACTAAGAATTAATTGAAAGTAAAGGAGCATGCCATGCATATGTATACTAATCAAATAAATATATATTTTGTGAAATAGTATGGAAAATAGAGTATTTTTTTATATGAAAGTGTGAATTTTTATAAATTTTCTATCAAGAAAGAAAATTAATCAAAATTAATTATTAAATATCAATCAGATTAGCTAAAATAAATAAATAATTAATTAAATAAAAAATAAAATTGAAAATCTCTTTAAAAAATAATAAGACACAATGAATAAATTATTTTTAGTTAGTATGTTGGTCATGCTCTGCATAGCCAATATTAATGCAACTAGGTTCTTAGAAGAAACTACAGCTAAACCTGAAGTTGTTCCTAAATAAGAAGATACTAAAAAAGATGAACCTTAAACAATTAGTAATGAAAATTCTACTGAAAATGGTTAGGATGATAAAAAAGATGTTGAGGAAGTTATAGTTGATAATAAAGTTAAAGATAACGAAGTCAAAGAATAAAATAGCGAAAACTAAAATGAAGAAAAGAGCGCTGATTAAAGCAATGAAGCTGTTAAAGAAGAAGAAAATAAAGGAGCTGCTAAAGAAGAAGAAAATAAAGAAGCCACTAAAGAAGAAGAACCTAAGGTTATTCCTTAAGAAGAAAATAAAGAAACCAAAAAAGAAACTGAAGAAAAATAAGAAGATGAAAAAATTATTTCTCCTGCTCCTGAAAACAAAGATACCAGCTACTTTGGTCTTTCTTTTGGATTTATTCTTTTACTTGCTGCTAGCATTCTTTTCTTCTTCGTTGGCTTTTACAGATATAGTTTAAGAAAATATAAAATTCCTCCCTTCAGTCCTCCCAGCTTCTGCCCTAATTTCCTTTTCCCTAGACCAGAAAACGATCTCTTAATGGAAGACTATTGCATCTAAAGCGGAACTGAAATGGGCGGTGTTTACAGCTCTGAAAAATATCACAATTTTTATTGATTAAAACACCTTTTTTACAAAAATGTAGTGAAACCTATAATACTTAAACTGCTTGATACAATTAAAATATCAATTACTACTATTATTCTTCTTCCGCCTTATAATCCACTCTATTTTTGAAAGAATATTGCCTTTAATTTATTAATTCGCTTTCTTGTTTTACCTTCCTATTTGAATTAAGATAATAAGAATCAGCCCCCAAGCCAGTCAGTATATTCAAAAATTTTCTTTATTAAAAATAAAGGAAAATAGTGTTTATCTATTCTAACTTATTCTGCAAGCTATACTAAGATATTAAGAGCTAGCTGCTGATTTTCAATCGAAGTAACACAGAAATTTATTAAAATGAGCTAAAGGTTGTATGAAGAACGAAAAATCATAGTAATTGGTTGATAATTTATAAATCGAAAAAAGTATTTAGGTGAATCACTCACTATCAAAATTATATTTTTAATTCAAAATACATACAAATGGATTAAATAAAGTTAAATAACTCACAAAATTATAAATTTATTTTAATAAAAACTTAATGTAACCTAGCATTTCACTTTAGTTGTAATAAGACGTAAAAATTGAGTTGGATAGAAAAATATAAGACAAGACAATAGAATAATAATAATTATTATAATAAAAATAAGCAATTTTTCTAGTAGATAATCTACTTTTGGATTATCTAAATTAAGTGAAAGAAGCTGATGCTACTTCAACTCCATAGAATAAAACTAATGCAACTAAGTACATTATTATTCTAACATTTTGTTTATCAGTTTAATCATCAGATAACAAGATTGATACATTGATAGACAGATTAACTTATTCAATCCATTTATTTAGAAATATTTTTTTATTCCAATTTGTATTGTTTCATATTCTATATTTCTCTCCATATTTTTATTAAATATATTTGTTTATAAATTGTTTATTTTTTGTAATTTAATTTCTTATAAAATTTTAACTCTTCCATTTATATATAGATTTATTTATTCATTCATTGACTTCTTTTTTCTAAAGATAATTTAACTTTTAAATTTATTTTACATATTTTTTATTTTTTAATTCTTTCATTTAAAAGATACTCTTTTTTACTCTCTCGAAGTATAGCTTCCTTTGTTGTTGTTGTTTTATTAATGACCTATTTTAAGTAAGTTTGAGGATTATATTAAACCATTAACACTCACTTTCTTTACCATTCGGTTCAATTAAATAATTTCCTATTGCTTTTGTAATTCATATTACTTCATTGTGTACGGATTTATTTTTTCATATTATTCATCATTTTAAGTAGAAATTCTCCATGTTTTTTAAGAATTGAAATCTCTATAACTAGATATTGCTTTCTTCAAGTAACTCTACTGTAAATAATCTACTGAGGGTGAGTACTGGTTGAACATCAGATTATTATTTACAGCTTTTAAAGGAAACTATTTTAAATAAAAATGACATTAAACCAAAATTTAGAATTTTAGCTTCTTAAAATATTTCAAATAATTTGTTTTTTAAAATAAAATTAGAAGAAGATTTTAACTAGATTTCAATGATAAATTAAAATTACTTCTGTTGAGTAAGGAGATCTGATAAAATCGTTTACATACTAAATTTTATTTGATTTTGATGGTGTTGTCAAATAATCTTCTTCTGTTTTTAGCGTTTCATTAGTTGTGAGTAGTATGTTACCTCTACTTGATTCTCTGTTAGTGGTGGATAGTTATTATTAGCTTCTATGTGAATTGCTTTGTTATTTTTATGGTGTTGAATTTGAATTTTTTCTCTATAGCAAGTTCGTTTACTTCTTAGATTCAGCATTTTAATCTCTTTTTACTTGCTTCATATACGATATAAAATACCCTGGTTACTTTTATTTAATATTAGCTCTTTTTTCTATAGCATTTTCTAAGAATTGTTATTTGGGTGATAAATTTGGTATTAATGAAAATACTTTAGATGGATTTTCTACTTTAGGTTCTTAATTAATTTGCAAGGTCTTATTTTTATTATTTAAACTTCCAAAGATAGTTTAATTTTTTTTAGTTTAATCCTAGCTTGTACTTTCGAGCTCCATCAAAATAGGTAATTAATTTAATTGACTATCATTTAAAGTATTAGTTTTTTAAATGGAATTCTAGCTCATCTCTTAGTTTTTTGGTTGAGGACGATTTTTTTCTATTTTTTGGTTTATCAAAAAGTAGTTGTTTGCATAGTAGCTAAACACTTCTTATGTTTCTTGAACTCCTTATTTTGAATTAGCATTGCTTAATATCTATTTTATTGCTTTATCTCTCAGACTGTAATACATATTACCTTCCAGCTTCTTTACATCAACTACTTTCGAGATAATTACTGAAGACATTTCCTATTGATTTTAGCTTTATTTTTTATTTGAATTTCCAAATTAGTAATATATTTCGTTTTTATTAAATCTTTAACTTTGTGGCCTTGATTTTGTATAATCTTGGTTTTGAGTTAATTAGAAAGTATTAGGGTAATTAGCTTAATCCTTCAATAAATCAAATTCCAAAAAAGCGGATAATTTGTTGTCTTATTCAGGTGATTTTTTTTCTTCTTCAAATTCTTGCATTATCTCTTCATATTTTTAATTGATAAATTCATATGGATCTAGTCTTTTACCTTGTTGTGACATTAATTCTCTTTGTAGTCTATTTTTATTACCGCTTTTTATGATTCTTTTTAATTCCTCCTTTTAGGTAGATAGCTTTTTACCAGTTTAATAATATGAAGGTTTTTAACCTTCTTACTTGAGCTGAGCATCATCTAAGCACATAATTGAATTGGAATATACAAGTTAATCTAATTATTTTTAAATATTTGCATCAATATTATGATTTCAAGCATGTTTTTATTAAACCAGTTATTTAAATTTTATACTGAATATAATATAAATAATTAATTCTTACTGCAACATGTGCAATCAGCTCTTGAAATCTAGCAGCAAATAAGAGGAGTTTTAGGGCGGTAGCCAGCAACTCTAAATTATTTCATTGATATAGCTGTCTTAGGTCTTTATTACCTAAAACTTAATGTTCTTCTTATCTAACTATCTTCTACTTGCATTTGGATAAAAATAGATATTTGCTTTTAAATCAATTAAAGAATTTATTTTAGTGAATAGAAAACTTGAAAATATGTTATCAAATTGTAAGCAACACTTATTTAATTATTAAAATTCAAACAAAAACTAGTGTTTCAAAAATTAATAATTATTTGATGTGTTAAAACAAGCCATAATTGCATAGTAAATTGTGTACTCGTTCCATTCAAATAATATGGACTTGCACAAATAAATTAGCAATTTAAATATCTATCTCAATTAATTTTGAAAACAAAAAGTAACAAAAATTAGTTTTATTTATGTATGAACATATTAATTTTTTAAAAGCCTATATTATTTTATTTAAATTAAAAGATAAAATATACAATTGTATATAAACCTTGAGAAAATAAATTTACCTTATCTATCTTAAATTTGGGTGATATATCCTTTAATTAACTAAGTATATGAATTCAAATAAGCAATTCTTAAATTCCATAAAAAATAACTTTAGTAAATAAATGAAATCATAGTTTAAAATAAATATTTTTCTAATTTTAACTGGTAAAAATAATTTATTAAATTGATCTACCCTTTGATTAGCAAAATATTAATTTAGAAATAATCATTAAAGAAATTATGAGTTAAAAAATATTATTAAATCAAAATAACTAATATTTTTGTATGATTGTTATGTATCGTTTATAACTAGCTCAAATTCTATCTATAATTTACATAAAGTTTTCTTTTGGCTGCTTTCTTTTGCTGATGCATTCAAAGCATAAAAATATTTAGGAAATTTTCACTGACTTTAGAATTTTCAGATGCATTTTATTAGTTCAAAATGAAATAACAAAATAGATAAATTTTAAAAATAGTTTATGAACAGTAGACGATATTTTATTTTTAAATAATAAATTTTTTTAACTCAGATTATTCTTTAGAAATTGAAAATAATTTTCTTAAACACATATTAATATTGTAAAGTTTGTTTTACTACTTAAGATGTAATTAATTTTATATAAAAAGGGTTTTGGATAAAAATATTAAATATTTTTTAAAAGCACTTTAAATTGTAGGTACAACATATAATTATTATGCAAAACTATTTTAAAAATTCAAAGAGCTTTTCCTAATCTATTGATATATTCAGACATATTGTTAGACCATTCTCCATTTAATTTAGATATGTCCTTTAATTCTTTTTTTGTGTTATAAAGTTATTCTGTAGTGTATTATAGCTTTCTATTTAATTTTTAAAGTTCTTTCTATTTTTAAAATTAAATGTGTATTAATTGGTGGTTGATAACTATTTTTACTCTGAATTTAGTTGTTTAAATTAATAAAAATTCCATATATTGATAGCTTTTTAAAATGGGAACTTAAGTTATTTAAAAAAGTGTAAATAAAGTAAAGTGTTGTTATGATATGGAAAAGGAAATACTAAATTTTATAAAGAAATGCAGTTTTCTATTCTAATCAGTAGAAGAAATAATTTAAATGATATTTAAAATTGATTCAATCTTTTATTTTTATAAAATGCACTGATCTCACCATTAAAACTGATTGAGATTCGAAAAATTGTTTTTACTGCTATTTATTTGTTAAATAAATAAAACTATTTATTTACCTTATCTTCTACATTATTTTCAACAACATTCTTATTATGTTCTTAAATGTAATACATTCCTAGAGATGGCTCATTCATCAGGACTAAATACCATTTCTAAAGAGTCTTAAAACCTTATTTAAATATAATTTCAATCAATTACGCTTTAATATCTAAAAGAGTATATTTTTTTACTGATATTTATCTTATTTTATATGGATTGCTACAAAACTTCATTCAACTTCTCTATTGACTCCAATTGCTACTTAGTTAAATTATTTACATCTAAATTTTTTTGAAGATCTGTTATTTAAAATTATTTTTATGGTTCTGTATCATTTTGCGCAATTTAATTGTTTTCGTTTGAACCAGACTCTTCTTTTTTAGATCCAAATAGCTTTTTCTTCCATGAATTGAATCCTTCCTTTATTTCTTTACGCAAAGATATATTTTCCTTGAGGTTCTAACTTACTTGCTTGGTTAACTCGTTAATATCCATGTTTTTTTATAAGCTTTATGAAAAAAGTGTATTCAACCTAAAATTTTAATAGCTAATAAATTTATAAGGATTACTTAGAAATATTAAATAAAAATAAAGAATAAATTTATCAAATAAAGAAAAATGAAGAGATTTTACTCGCTTTCTCAAAAATTTTTACAGCAAATGCTGCTAAAAAGAAACATAAATGCTAAATAGAAATGGATAAGTTAGAATTTGTAAAATTAATTAGCTATTTTTAGAATATAATTTATAATATAATAGAAATTACCAGAAAATAGTTTTGATCTACATCTCAAGTGCCTAATAATACATTATAAGCCCCACCAATATAATCTTCAACTTTTTTAGTTTGAATATTATAAAATTGGTTTGGTTGAAATAAATAAATATTTTAAAAACCCAGCTTTTCAGAATTCTAAACAACCTTTTTATTTATTTGGCATTAAAAGCTTGATAAAAAAATTCAGATTTTTAAAAATCTAGAATCAGAAATCATAGTAATCGATTAGCAAAGCCATATCTTTCTCAGTTTAACACTCATGGGCATGATAAAGAATAAAATTTTTTTTTTATCAGGAAAACTAAACCTACTTAATAAATATCGAAAATAATTCTGATTTTACCTATCAATAAGTATAAGAATTAATAGCAAGTGTTGTTTGTGCACATTTGTTTATAATAACTTATTTGGCAATCTTTAAGAATTTGAGGATATTGATCTCAAAGTAGCATTTATAACATTTTGATAGAAATTTTTCTAACAAATAATAAATCAAACTTAAAACAATATTTAGAAAAAAATCAAAGAATTAGGAGAAGACAAATATAATCGGATTCAGGGTATAGAATAAACCATTTACCCATCCAATTGATTTATCTATTATAATAGAAAGTAGCCATCAATTAAGCGCTTGCAATCTAGCGAGCTTATAGCACATAATTAGGGGAAATTAATATTGGAAGATGATAGGAACTGCTATTTTCGACGATAATTTTTCGGAAGACAAATTAACTTTAATTGCAAGAGGAGGTTTCTCCTAAATATTCGTTACTCAATGCAATCTCACAAAATAACCTATAGTTGTTAAGAAAATGAAAAGCGATGACCCTTCAACATTAAATTTTTTAACTTAAGAAGCTAATTGCATTAAAAAATTGAATGATGAAAACCCAAATATCAAAAATATTATAAAAATTTACTCGAATTACTAAAGAGGAAATTGCATCTATATAGCTATGGAATATTGTCCTCTAGGTTCTTTAGAAAAAATACTTTAGCAAAAGCAAAAGCTTTCCCATTACGAAATATTAATCTTTGCAAAACAGATGATTTCAGCTTTGATATATGCTCATAGATTAGGGCTTGTACATTCAGATTTGAAACCAGAAAACGTGCTTATTAGAGAGTAAAACGAGTATGTTTTGACTGACTGGGGAAGCGCTTAATAACTAAATCATTAACATTCTACTACTCTTAGAGATAATACTTATTTTACTCCTGGATATCAAGCACCTGAATTACAAAATGAAAATTTGATTTCATCAAATATGAAATTTAATTATTTTATTGCTGACATCTACTCTCTCGGAATGATGCTCTTAAGGTAAAAATAAATTTATTGAATTTAAATATTTTCCATCAAAATAAAAAAAATACAGCACACCAACCATCAAATTATTTATTTTAATATAAATCACAATATCTATGATTTTTTCAACAAGTTTTAATGAAATTAGAATACAAGCAAGATTATCTAGTATATAGATTGTTTAAGAGAATAAGAATAATTGAATAATTTAGAAAATCATTAAAATTTGAAGAAATATACATTGAAATTTTTGAAATAATAATTTGGAATTACTTCATTTAATTAAATGATTTATTTTAATTTTAAACCAATTAACCATAGAAAAATAGGATAAATTCCAGCAAGGCTGGATATAAATCTGATTAATTTTGAAATATTCTATTGAATAAAATATTAAATTTCTTTCTAAAATTTTATCACTCTGCATTAAAAAAGTGATAGATAAATTTTAAATTATTGAGAATGTATAAGCTAATAAAATTAAATACAGTTAGATAGATAAAAAAATTAGTAGAGAAAACTTTTAATTCAATTATTGGGGGTGTTTTCTAAATTATTTTGTAATATCTTGCAAGCAATGATGTGGAAATAAATAAATAAATAACTAACTAAAAAATTATTTACTCTCTTGTTTGTCACTTTTAAATTTATCTATTACATAATATGAAATAGATGCACAGGACCTACTTTTAGAGAGATAAGGACTATTAGCTCAGAGGCTGATTAAAGTGACCATGACTGGAAAATTAATAAATTATTCAAAACATATATCTATCAGAAAGATTACTAGGATGGTGTAATAGACAAAATTATTGCAGGTTTCCTTAACTATAGCAAATCGTCTCGTATGAAATTAGAAGAGGCATTGAGAATCATTAATACAGCTCACCCTAATTTAGAAAACCAAGACATCAAGGAGAATCTGGAATCTGAGATTTAAGAAGAAGAACAATAAATGCATGATCATTCTAAATATAATTTCTTAAATAATAATCAATAACTTGAAGAAAGCCTGAATCTGAGCTAACTAAAGATATCAACTTAAGAAAGATCCAACCAATCATTTAGCTAGTAATACAATCAAAATACTATTACTATTCCAAAAAAAAATTATTCTTCTTACAGAAATTAAATCTCTTCTGTTAAGTAACATAGAAATTAAACTTTTATTCATTTTTAACGATTAATTTATTAAATATTTTAATAAAATGTTTAATTTAATAGTCAAAATCTAGTTTTTTCGAACGAACAAGCAGTCTCTTAATAAGTAGGAAAGTAAGTTTAATACTAAAAGCCACTGCTAAAAAGCAATTAGTCTGAAACAAATCAGTAAAACATACTAAGTAACCAAACTAACTCTTTTGCTTAGTAGAGATTTTCTCAGCCAGACTTTAAGTCTTCAAAAAGTGTATTCGTTGAAAACTATTAATAATTATAGCAAGCTGATGGGATGTATAAAAATGCAGATGACTTGAGCAGCTCTAATGATATTTCAAGTAATAATAGCTCAGGAAACGGTAGCAACTAAAGTTCAAAGAAAGCAGATAAAATAGAATCAGGTGATTTGAAAGACTCTTCGAGATAAAAAATAAGAGAAATCAAACGTAATAAAAGCCAAGACAAATGCAGAATCAACAAAAACATATCAATTACATATTTAGATGAATTAATTAAATTAAACCCTGAGGTTGACAATTTCAAGGCATATTTAGCGTAATTTATTAAAAATTTTTTGAGAAATGTAATTTAAAATTAATATTAAAAACAGAAATTAAGTCAATGATGAAAATGTACTATAACTCTCTTAAAAAATAAATGAACTAGTTAACATTAAAAAACTCTTCTTGTCAATAGGAGGAAATATAAACTTTACTGACAATTCCATTTTTGCAATTTAAAATGCTCTTTAGAATAAAAAAAATTTACAAGAAATATCCTTCGACATTAGCAAGTAACTCAAATTAAATTAATTAGCAAAATAATTAAAAATTCTTTCAAAAAATAGTTCACAGAAAGTCAGTCTCAGTGCTGTTAATCATTTTTTGCAAGGAATTTATAGTAAGAATCTAGAATCAATATCTCTATCTTTATCAAGGTATTTTATTTTATCTACAAATTTATTTTAAAATTTACATTTCATCAATAAATAGAATCTAAATTTCTGATAGTGATTTTGATGAACTTGTTTCCTTCCTTTTTAATTTGAAAAACTTAAAGAGACTATCAATCAGTCTTTCTTAATGTCAGCAGATCACTGAAGACGATATTGATTTTATTTGTGAATAAGCAGAGGATTATGAGCAATTAAATACCTTTTATTTGATATGCCCAAGGTAAATAATATAATCAATAAATTTAATATATCTAAATAAACATAAACTTATATATTTAAATAGGAATGTAATTTAAGATGATAAAGCTTTTTCAATTGAAAACAGATTATCCAACTAAATTTCAGATGTAAAAGTAACAATAAGCTCTTGAATAAAATCAATATATAAATAGATTTACTTTAATCAAAAAACAATATAATTTTAAATTATTACTCAAATTTATTAACTATCTAAATAATCAACTAACAAAACAACATACAAATAAACTAATAACCACAAACATTACCTTCCTTCTTACAAGCAAAGACAATTTATTATAAATAATGAGAAACTATTTAATATATCTTATTATAAAATAAAACAATAAATTATTGTTTTTAAATCTAATTAAATTAACACTAAAATTGTATATTCTTCTATCTATTAATTATTGTTTATTATTATTTTTATATCTCTTTACTTTTGTGTATAAAATATATATTTAATCCTTTATAAAAACAGATAAAAGAATTTTATAAATCAAATAAGGCAAACTTCTACTATTTTAATTCAATTGCTTATAAAAAATATTAGTTAAACTTTCAAATGATGGCATTTAAAAGGTTTTTTGTCAATATTTAAATAAAAGTAAAATAAGCATTAAAAAATGAATATTTTTTAAAACATTTCAAATTTTCGAAATCATTAAACTAAAAAAAAATTAAATGTAAATATTACTGTTTAGTTATCTTTTTCGTAGCTTATTGATTACTAAAGCATCTATTTGATTATATAAAAGAGAAAGTTCCTGAATTAATGTGAAGCTACACTAATTTGTGTTTATTTCGAATTCAGTAATCATGCTTAAGAAAAAATAATAAAATTATAAAAAATTAAAATTTAAAGTAAATTTAGTTAAGAAAATTAGAAAATATTTTTAATGAGCTAAGAATAATGCAGCCATTTTCCTGTAACGTTATATATTGATGGAAAATGTTTCTTATGCACAAAAGAAATGAACTGGCTTAAAAGTATGGATAAAAAAAATAATTTGTAATTAGTAGATATTCATAATCCTGAATTTAAACCACCAAGAGAAGATTTAACTAAATAGTAGCTTGACTTAATTCTGCACGCTAAACTAAATAATGGCGAAATAGTTAAAGGAATAGATGCATATTATTATTCTTGGGCAGCTGTAGGATTAGGTTGGTTAGCAGCTCCTATGCGTTGGAGAGGCGTTAGATTTTTTTCAAATAAAGCTTATTTATTATTTGCTAAAAATAGGCACCCTCTCAGCAGTAAATTTGCTAGGTTAGTAGGCAATAAGCCTTGTGAAAACGGTTAATGTTAAATTCCTAAAAAAAAATGAAATTAAAAACTATTTATTCTTTTATATGTTTATTTGTATGTATTTCAATAATCAAATTTGTCACCATAATTTTAATCTACATTTTAATTTTTGCTTTGAAAAAGTTTTTCATCAGAAAGAAAATTAATCAAATATTTTTTTTGGATTTCAGATCGAAATTGCTTGATTTCCAGGAGAAGATTTTATGATGATTTTAGTAAAACAAAACTAATTCATTTAAAACAAAAATTGATGTTTAAATATTTTTTTTTGAACTTTTTAAAGTAACTGCATATATTTTTTTTAATTTAATTGAAGATTTATATAAGGCAATAAAGAGATAAATATGTGGTTGTGTTAAGGTAATTACAAAAGTCCTAGTCATGTACTTGTGGTAAATATTAAATTATGGATTTAAGTCATTTCAGTAAAATTAGTCGATTGTAAGCAATCTTTTATAGATTCTCAATTTGATTGATCAAAACTTAATCTAAAAAATAAATAATTTATTAGCTTAAATACATCATCAAGCATATGTAAGAATATTAAAAATTTATCAATTAATTTATTTGCCAGAATAATAAAGTAATTAAAGAGAGAAACTTTAGATAGAATCATGATTGAATTTCTTTCGAATATAATGTCCAATAAAGGATAAAGAATATCAATCGTTAGCTAGTTTGATATTAGGTATGAAGGGATACTATATTCTATTTCTAATGACCATGTTGTACTGAAAGATGTTAAAAATTTTGGGTATTATCATGTTGGTAGTTTTGATAATATAAATAAATACTAAGAGCAAGACAAGTTGATTATTAAAGTTAAACACATAAAAGATGTAATGCCAATTGAAGATGCAGTCCTGAGAAAGATTGTAAAAATAAATAAGTAGGATATATCCATAGCTAATTCAAGGGAATCTGTTCCTTAACTACCTGAAATAAGATTGAGTTAATATGAAACGAGAAGAAATACTGAAGAAAGCTATAATAAGAACTTGGTAGATGTAAGCTTAAATCATAGTATGTTTTTAGAAAAAAATAGATCAAGACAATCATCAAGCTTGCAGAGAGATAGATACAGCTAATTCACAATAAAAGAACCTATAATCAATAAAAAAGCAAGCATCTAAAGTTAAAAAAGAAACTTAGCATCTTCATTGCTAGGAAGAAAAACCCCTAATTCTCCTTCTAGATACTTTGTAAAATCAGAAATTACTCCTTTTGATATTAGCTTATTCGTAAAAAAAAATATCGAGGATTGTTAAAATTACAATTTTTTAACACAACAACAGCAAAAACAAGCATAAGCATAAAAATACTTTATAAAGAGAAGATACTATTGAAATTTACTTTAAATTAAATACTATGAAACTAAAAATCTAAATTTTATTCTCAATCAAAGCAATCTGAAAATAATAATTAAAATAATATAAAAAATATATATATATAAGTTATAAATTAAACATCTTATTTCAATAATAATTAATATATTTACAATTATAGCAAGGAATATTAATCCTTATCCTACAATAAAACACAACTCTTATTTTTTTAAAAAAAAGATAGTACAAATCTAAAAAAAAACAAATTTAAATTAGTATTTATAAAAATATTTATATAGTTTAGCACATTTTTATATAAAAATAATAAATTAATTAATTAATTAATTAATTAATTACCAAATTTTTATTTAAAATTTAATTACTTTTGTTTTCTTTTATTTAATTTAATTTAAAATTTTTAATTCTATTTTAATCAAATGTAAGCTATTAGTTAAAAATATTATATCAATTATAATTAATTCATTTAAAGCAAGGAATATTCATACATATACTACTATAAAACATAACTCTTTTTTTTTAAAAAAAAATCAAACAAGTCTAAAAAATTTAAACTTGTTTTCTAAAAATATTTGCTTGTAGAGCACATTTTATATAAAAATAATTAATTTAAAATGTAATTTTTACCTTTTTCTTTTATTTTTATCTAATATAATTATGAATTCTAAACTAATGATATATTAAATATAATATAAAATATATTAAGTATAAATTTAAAGTATTATAATTAGAATAAAAGTTAATGAATTCTTTGTAACAGCTTGGTTTACCAATGAACTCCTTTCGATTAAACATAACTCATTTTTAGAAAAAAAATAAATTTGATAAGTTTAAATTATTTTAAAACAGTAAATTAAATACCAACAATCAACTTAAAAATGTGTTCTAAGTTTGCTTTTACATAATAATTTTTGGCAGAGAAACAAAAATACTTGAAGCTAAAATGAATATTATTATCTGTTCATAATTTAATTTTATTAATTTTTTAATTTAATTTAATAAATAAAAACTAGACCTAAAAAATATTTTTATTTCATTATGATTATTTTTATCTACTTTATTGATTAAAACAAATTTATTTTTAACCATTTTTTTATATTTTTTATATATTTGCTTATATTTTTAATATTTCTTCTCCATTCTTCTGATTAAAATTTATATAAACATTTTATTTTATTTGTAAACTGCACTTTTTGATATTTATAATATATCTTAATTAGATGTAGTTATGATTTTTATTTTTACATTTCAAAAAAATCTAGCAAAATTTGCATATATTGACAATTAGAACCTAACCAATCTAAATACCCTGCTTTATTAAAACATCTAAAAATAATTTTTAAAGTACTAATTTGGCATTAAAAATAAAAAAACTCCTTTAATACTTCTGATTATTTTCTATTGATATTAAATTCTCCAATATTACAAATTTTTGTTAAATAGTTTTCAAAGCCTTGTTAAATAATATTGAAGTAACTTTATATATCTAATATAAAGCTTAACAGAGTACATTCTTTAAATAGAAAAAAGAAGAAAAATATTTAATTAACACAGAATGTTTATTTTAAAATTAATAACTTTCTAATAATTACTTTTCTGTTATTTGTTCTTTTAAGAATTTTCGAAACTTTAAATATGTTGAATAGAATTTTAGAAGATTTTTTTAATTAAAAAATTTGAAAAGTCATATCAGGTAAAATTCTGTTTAAACCATTAAATTAATTCGAATTTTAGAATAATTACCTTAAATTATTAAATTTTAGAAAAGGAAATTCTACTAAATTAATAGAATTTTAGAAGGTTTTATTAATCAAAATATCTTTCTCATTATTAATTTTCACTATTTTCATTTTATTGTTTTAGATGACATTTTTAACTATAGATCATGAACTAAATATTATTTTAATATTTAGAAATTCTAATTAACTCTTAGAATTTTAGAAATTTTTTTTTTAAATAAAGGCTTTTTCAAAAATCAAATATTTAAAAAATGTATCAAATCTATTTATTTTCTTTGATGATTTAAACTTTTTGAATAAGAAATATCATTTTAAGAATATCTTGTTATTTCTTAATTGTGCTATCATTATTAAAAATAGAAATGTTTAGGCTAAGCTTTTGAGTCAGATAATATAATTTATGAATCGTAAACAATGTTGAAGGATAATTTTAAATTTAGCCAGATATTTAAACTTAAAAAGAATCTTTGAAGATTTTGCAAAGATAAAAAATTTAAAACAGAAAATATTTTTTTCTTCTAATCTTACTATTATGTCTTTATTTGCTATTAGCCATTTGAAATACCTTAATTCTTTATTCATTTTTGTATTGAAGAAATTTATTTTAGATGTTAAAGTTTAGCAAGGAAAATTAAATATATTTTTGATAAAGAATATAATTTTAAATGACAAATAAATCTAAATAATATAAATTAGGAGCATATTTTTTATTGAAACAGTTATTTATTTATACGAAAATTAATAACTTTGAACTTAATGATCCTCTCAATCATATAAATGAATTGTATGATTTCAACTAGAAATTGCACTTATAAATTTATGCTTTAATTAAATAATTTCAATTATTTATCATGTATTAATTTAATAACTTAATCAAATAAATGTTTTAAATTTATTCCTCTTAATTTTTTATTATTATTCAAACTATTAAAAAGTTATCAATCCTGCAAAAAACTTAACAATAACATATTATTATGAAAAACAATTATTTATAGAAAATAAAAAAAATAAATATTTTAAAAAAATTAGTCAATTTTATTAAGTTTCTTCTTTTTTGTTTTCTGCAGAGAGTTCTTTTCTCAATTTCATCAAAAGTATTCCTAAAGTATTCTTACCTTTACCATCTCCACCATCACCCCAATAAGCATCTCTTTTTGTGTGCTCTATTATTATATTGTTTTTTGTTGAGAGCAATATTTATTTAAGATTATCATGTTAGGTAAATTTAGCTTTTATTGCTTCATACATTACAGTATTTTTCGCTTTTTCCCAATCATTTCTAATAGGAAATTATTTATCTTTTTTTCTACCAAGTCTAAAGGCTGTTCCTGGACCAGGAGCATTTCTTACCTCCTCTTCCTTAGAAGTGCCTGCAAATTTTTATGCTTAAAAATAATGCTCTGTAGTTTACCATATCTTACCTTTGAGCTTAATAGGAGATTTATAGAAATTACTGAACAATCCATTTTAATTTTTTGCACCATAAAATTATATTTTGTTTCCTTCTTCAACAATAATTTGAAGTGGATCAATTTTTTTAGATTTACTCATTTAATATTTACTTTTCCCCAAATTAATTTTTATGTATAATAAAAGTAGAAATTAATTATATTGGTGCAATTCGGCCAAGTATTTAAACTGTAAATTTCGATGAGTTTTTGAGATCATATAATCAAAAAATAAGATTTAGACAAAATAAAGTAATAGTTCTAATTATCTATCTATTTTAACTATTTTTTTTTTTGATTTTTGATAAAAATAGAGGGAGAAAGGATAAAAAACTTTTTGTCTATTTCTTAATTATTTTTAACTTTTGATTTCTAAATTAATTTTAAAATATTTTAATTTAAAGATAAAATTAATTATTTGTTAAAAAGTATTTAATTTTAAATTAAATAAAATAATACATTTTATTATTTTTCTTACCATTAAAAAATTTAATAATCAAATAATTTATTTCTTAAATTAAATTTTTTTAAAATTAATTTTAAAATATTAAAATAATTAACAAGAAAATCTATTTCTTTCTTTCTTTATTTACTTAAATTTGCTAATTTTATAAATTTATTTAGATTAAATTTAATTTATTGTAGAATGTTAAATTTATTAAAACTTATTTGAATACTTGCTTGTCTTATTTAATTTATACATTTTTGAAATGGATTAAATGATTTTTAAGTATTTTAATAGATAGCAATTAAGATAATTCTGTTAAATATTTGAAATTTTTTATTTTTTAAACTCTTATAAATTTTTTATAATTATTTTAATATCAAAATTTTTATAAAATAATTTAAAATGCTAAAAAATAAAAAATTGTTTTTTCTTAATTCAATAAGGATTAGATTTAAATTTGATTATATTTAGTTATCTATCTATATTTAAGCTATCACATCAATATTAGAAATAATTATTTTATATCTAAAATTCAAATAAATTTCTCTATACTATTTGCAATTTTTTATAAATATTATTTTGTTTTATTAATATTTATATAAATTTATAAAATTTTTTGGAATGCTTAATTAAGATTTGATTGATTTTCAGTCATGTAATTTTCAGCTAATTACATTAGATATTTTAACAAGATTGCAGTAAACAGAAAAGTAGTTGTTTAAAAATTTTAAATTCTATTAAGTAATAATTAAATCTTAGAAATATTGAGTCTAATTAATTACCTTCTAAATTTTAGAAACCTCTACTTTCTTAGCAAAAATAAAATAGTTATTACTTGTTATGGAAACTCCTTAATTTTCAGCTAAAGATAAAAATGGATAGAATTCCCAATCAAATTTTAATTAAGAAATTCTACGTGCGCCTAAGAAAAACTAAACTAAAAAGACTCTTTAAATTAAAAAAAATATTATTTTGACATCAGAAGTAGCCCATGAACTTAGAAAAATTAACTTTAATGACTCTCCTTTGATGAATTAATTTATTCTCATGCACGCGAGAGTGTTTTAAGAGAATAGAACTCCTTAAACACCAATTAAAAACTCTGGAGAAACTTTTTATGGTGATCTTACATCAAATGACTTATATTTTTTACTAATATTTTTATTTATTTAATAGATAATAATCTGTTTGAAGAGAAAGAGTCTACAGTGGTTTAGAGTGCCAAGAGAAAATTTATAGAAAGGGGTAAGATAAATTTTAATATAAACCTTTTTTTTATTTACATTTTAACAATATAGATTATCATTAAGATTAATCAGAGCAACAGCAGATGATTGATGAAAATATATCTCATACTGAAAAAAAGTTCACCACATCTGAATGCAAATAAGAGTATGAGTGTTAAGATTCTAAGAAAAAGCTGAAGCCCTTACTCCCTTTTAAATCATCTATCAAGTTTTCTAGTAAAAAAAACAGCTCATTTTCAGCTTTTGATCTTTACAGAGATAAAGAAATACATCAAAAAATTGGTAGATTTCCTTAAAATTTTAAAAAATAAGTATTACTTTTAATTTTACTTATAAGGATATTGTTTATTTAAATATACTTTATATTATTGAAAGGATGTAGATTATGATTGCTCATCAGAAGAAGAAAGAATGGAAGATCATATTATATTTATGTCTGAAGAAATAATTAAAGAATTGCATAATAATCAAGATTAATAGCACCAAGATACAACTAAAAACTACTTTAATAATTGAATGCAACAAAATCTTATCAATGAAATTTCTTCAATAAAAGTTATTTATTGGTAATTATTTAAGAAAAACATAGAACCCTTTTAACTGAGTAACAAGTACAATAAAAACAAATGTCATAAATAAAATTAAGAATAAAAGATCATCTTAATTTACTACCATCTAGATTTTTATATAAAAATATGCAACAAAAAGTAAAAGAGAATTTAAAAAAACAAATTTAATTATTAAATTATAATTTCTAAATATTTATTTAATTAATAATATTTTGCAATTTAAAAATATTTAGTTATTATTTTATCTTAGTATGTATTAATTCATTATTTTTAATTATCTAATTGTATATATATAACATGTTTGTAAAAACTACTTTATCAAATATAAGTTTTTAAAAATAGATATTAAATTTGTTTTTACATTGTTTGATTAAATAAAAAATAATTTTTTACATCAAGAAATACTTTGATGAATAATTGCTGTTAGTTATGTAACTTAAATATTGATTTTGATAATTCAGCATAAATTAATTTTTATAAATTTAAATAAACAAAAATTGTAATATTTAGTGATTTTTCATATCATTTAGATTTGTTTATTTTAGATTGACATATTTTTTATTTTAAAGATATTAAATATAAAATTAATAGTAGAAGAAATAAATATCAAATGATTTTTAGTTTATTAAAATTAAAATAATTTAAAAAATATAAACGAAAAAGATGGAAAATTAAGTTGATTTTTTGTTTCATTTTGATTTGCTAATTTCAGATTAACATTCTCATATTTTTAAAGCTTATTAATTAAAGAAGCAATAAATAAATTTTTTAATTTATAAAAATTAGGTAAATACAAAATTATATTTTTGTTAATTTGATTGAAAAATGTTTATTAATCATTTAAGCTTTTTTTATTATTTCAATAAGGCTTTATATTAATATTTCTACTTTTTATTACTGATGACTGAAATTTGGTTGTTATACTTTTAAGCATTAATGAACATCTTTTTTAATCTAAATCTAAATACCTTAAAACCCTAAGACTCTTCTAGTAATTTCAATAAATTTTTTAGCCATACAAAAAAATTGATAAATGTTCAATTATTGTTAAAAATACTCTTTTGAGGTTTAATTTGGAGAATATTGCAGTATTATATAAATAAATTAGAGTAATTTAAAAATTATGGTTTTTTAATTAGTTATTTTTATTACTTATTTAAATTATTGTAGACTACTTTTTCTCCTATTATTTTTTTGATAGTTTGTTTAGATGGTTGATAAGTAGGAATAGTCTAAAGATTATTTTGATAAAAAAATATTTAATAAAATAAATAAGTAAATTAGAGAATAACAGCATAAAAAAGATGAGTGATGATAGTTATGACATTTCAAGTCTAGAAGCACAATATATGGATAATATTTAAAGAAATAAAAACTAATAAGATAGTTAAAAGTAAACCTAATATGGATAAGCCTTAAGGAGGCGCCCTTAATCAAATACCGTCCGAAGAAAAATATCTTAAGATTTACCACAAAATTTTAAGAATGCTGAAGATTTGCGAGCATCAAATGATTTTTAAACTTTAAGGTAGGATATTTATGCCTAGGGCTCACAACAAAATTAAACTCCTCTAAAGATAAATATAAATTACAATAAACTATTTTAAAAAGAATCTGATTAGCAAAATGTTTAAAAGATTCGTGTAGGCTCAGCTAAATAAGCATTTAGCAGAAAATAAATGTTTTAAGATAATCAGCAGTTTTAAAATTAAGAAAAATAAGAATAAGGATAGATATCATCCTCTCGCCCAAATATTTTCTAATAGAACTCCCTAGGAGATTTAAAATAATTGAGAATGAATTTTTTGTAAAAAAATGAGGAACAGCATAATAAGAATATAAATGGCATACAACATTAGTAATTTCTAAACAAATACTTAACACCTTAAAATTTCAGAAAAAAAAATAATTTGATTTAATAGCATTTTTAAATAGAAGAAAAAATTCATGAAGATAGCTAAAATTATGATTTATCGCCTGAAAAAAATAATTTTTTTGGACACAATAATCTTTAAAAGTATAATTTTAACGCAGAATAATAAGATGAGTTCCCAAAAAGAATACTAAAACAAGATGTATAAAAATTGAAGGTTGAGCTTGAAAGATATTAAAGATTAGCTTAATCTGTCAAGGAAATAAGTATTGTAACTTATTTAAGAAAATCCATTAACCAGCTTGAAAGAGCTCAAAAAAATGAATAAGAATATCTTAACATAATAAAAAAATAGTCAAGTTAGTATTTGAAACAAGAAATGGATATGGTTTATTAATAAAATAGCTCTTTGAAATAAGAAGTTAATAATTAAAATATCAAGATATAAGATTTACAATATGAAGTTAGCGATTTGTTAGAATATAGATAATTGCATGAAGAGTCTAAAATAAAAAATGAAGATCTTTAGAATTAATTAAAAGAAAAACAAGCAGAAATTGAAAATTAAAAGCAATAAATTGAAGAAAAAGATGAGTTAATTTAAAAAAGCAACTCATAAATTCAAGAAAAAGCAGAATAACTTTAGAATCAAATATCAAAAATTTAAGAAGCAGAAAGAAGATAAGAAGAATTAAAGATCGAATTAGAATAATAAAAATAAAAGCAAGAAAGCCAAATAAATCAATTAAATTTGGATAAAAGTGAACTGACTAAATACAGAGAACTTTATGAAAAGTCACAACAAAGTTTGATACAATTACAAAAAGAAAAAGATGTTGAGTTAGAAAAGTATAAAAAGTAAAATTAGGAATTGCAGAAAAGTTTAGAAGCTTCATAGCTGAAATAAACTGAATAACAAGTTCAGCATATTCAAAAAATATTTAGTGAAATAAAGAATATCTAAATCCAAGGAGGTAGTTAGGATTCGTAAGTCAAAGAAGTTCTTCAACAGCTGAACCCTTAAACAAAAGTTTAAGATAATTTAGTTTAATTCACTAAAGCGTATTAGATAGTGTAATAAAATTAGCCTACTGACACATAAAAGAAAGATTTTTAGGTAAAAAATGATGAAATAGTGTAAAAATATCTTTAAGGATTGTAAAAAATACAGCAAATCAATGATTCCTAAAAAGATACAAATAAAGGCGATTAAGATTCTTTGAAATGTCTTATAGTCTTATAGAATATGTTTAAACAAGATGGAATTTCTACTTTTATCACTGATACACCTATTCAAACTTTGGAATAAGATTAAAATTATAAAATACAACAATCTTTTCTTTAAGTAGGACTTCACAACTAAGCTCAGTATTTTTCAATTTAAATGGACAAATAATCTACGCTCTACTAGAATTTGATATAATCTAAAACGAAATAGAATATTAACGAGTTTCTTTAAAAACTAAAACAAGATATTGGATAAAAAGTTAATTCTTAAGATCCATAATAGGATATAACATTCATCAATGTTGACTTGGATAAGTTACTTAAGATAGACTTTTAAATCAAATCTCAACAATTTAATTCATAAGAGTTAAAAAAAAAGATAACATTTTCAGATATTGGATTATCAGTCAGCGAAAAGAGTTTACTAGAGTTCGCCAAGCTATCAGTGAGCATGTTTGATTCATAATATAATATGGAATGGCCTGAAAGCTAAAAGGGAAAATATGATGTTAGAGGATAGCTTAAATTTTTTGATAAAATAAACCCTGTTGACCATATATACCATTACCCAGCTGGCTATAAAGGCTATGCTTTAAATATTAATCGATATGGAGAAGATAAGTCCTGGATTTCTTCAAAAGGCGATGATAAGACATGGATAGTTTTGTTTCATGGTACAAATGAAAATGCTATTTCAGGTATTATGAAAGAAAATTTAGCTCCAGGTTATCGTAATCTTCATGGAGGAGGTAAATGTAGGATAACTGACACTATAATTAAAAGTGGTCCAAATTAAAATGTTTATTTAACAGATGATATGTCTGTGGCTGAGCACTTTGCATCTGCTTCATCTACATATGAAGGTAAAAAATATTATATTATTTTCTAATGTAGGGTTAATCCTAACGGAGTAAAAAGTCCTGTAAAAGAGCCCAGATATTATACAGTAGAAGATAATATGAATATCAGACCTTACAGAATTCTTTTAAGAGAATATTAATGAATTAAGTATTCATGTTATACTTATTTTTTAAATTGCAAATTTAAATGTTTATATATAAAGTTGGATTTATTACGATTAGTTGTTTAATAAATAGTTTTCAATTAGCAAATTCTATGTTTTACTTTAACTAAATAAAATTATTCTTACTTAATAATCAAATTCGCATTTAGTGATTTAAAATTAAAAGTTTTATTCTAAAATTTTTTATATTTTTAAATTACTTTTATAAACTATTTTCACTTTATGAATTATTTCCATCATATTTTTTTGCAGCTATTTAAGTAGAAAGATATATGATAGATTTATGAATATTTTAAAAGTCAATAAAAAGCAAAAAGCTAGCTCATATTATCGTTTACACAAAAATTATATATATATCTAACTAAAATATGTCCCAAATCATAAATAGTTTATGGATCAACTAGAATTAAATAACATTAAAAAATAAAATTTGAGTGGAAATCAAAAATCATAAAAAACTTTTAGCACTAAATAAAGAATCTATAAAAAGTAGCGGGCTAGTATAATTATTGTTAAGTTAATATCTCCTAGCAAGTAATTCTAGCCAGAGTATCAATATTATAAGAACATAGCCTAGATATAAAAAGTATTCATTAAATTTAATATGATAAATTGAAATAAAACAAATGATAAAAAAGCTTATAAAAATCAATCTGAGAATAGATTAAATTTAATGAAAAACGCATTTATTTATTTTTTATTTAATTTTTACTTACTATTAATTGGATAAAATAAAAAAATAAATTTTAATGTAATTAAAGATTGAATGAATGCATGAATAAGAATTTGATATTATGCCAAATTCTAAATTAAAGTTTAATAATATTATAAGAAAGATTGACTAATTACAATTAAATATGAAGTTTTTGATTTATTTTATAGATATTTAAAATTTATATTGATTTTTCATTAAGGTGATATCAATCAATTTGTTAGGTTTGGTAGAGGTGTGTTAAATATATTATTTAAATTTTCTAATATAAAAGAAGGGATTTTGAAAGGTACTAGCTCGGTCCAATGCTTTAGATTTAAATCAGTTTCTTTGTAAAGAAAATCCATCGAGTCACTCAGTGATTTTTGCAATGAAAGCTTATCTACTTCATATATGAACATTACTAAACCCCAGCAGATAGCTGCTAATATGGGAAAGAACTTCATCTTAGGGAATATGCCTCTAGCTTGCAGGTTTGTTGCTCCACCTGTTATATTTCTTGAGAGCAGATACAAAACTATTTGATGATTAACGGGTGTTTTTTCTCCAAAGACATATCTTCCAATAATGGCTCCAGCGACTAAAGAATGGATTTTATCTTTCTTTCCTCTTCGAATATATTCAAGAAAATTCACTATTGCTTTGTAGAGAAATACATACATACCTAAATTTTTGCCATGCTCGTATGTAGGCTAAACAACATTAACAATTTTATCATAAACAGAACCTGATTTAAAAAGAAGAGACATTACAATTGAATGCATAAATCTTACACGACAACCATAATAGATACCGTTTCTCAATCCCATAATAGTTCTAATTATACCAAGAGGCTCTAAATCAACAGGAATTTTATTTGCTATGGATGAATGGCTCATTTTTTCTAAGTATTTATAAATAATTTGTGAGGTTACTGACAGAAGGAGGTGCCTAAGGCTTTTTAAATATGAATGGTGAGCTTGTTTAAGTGTTTTTATATTTAGTTTGTTCGCAAATTTTAAGAGACTTAATTAAGCAAGCTAATAAATACTTGAAAATTCCTTAATTAAATGAATCTTATAGTTTTCCCTTTTGATTGCCAATTAATTTTCTAATTAAATTGGTAGAAATCAATCAAAAAATTAAGAAAATCTATCTATTTTTTCTGAATTAGTTGTTCACTAATTTTTTTTTACTTTGCACGATCTTTAGAAGGTATGATAATGCAAAATCGGAGAAATTAAAATGATTTTAAATGACATAACAAAAATAAATAAAAACATGCTGTGACTCGGATGATTTTAAAGTTAGTAAAAAATTATATTTGTCAACCAGTGAGCAAAATAAATTGTTTTAAGTTGAGTATTTAGTATGATTACTATGTTTTGATTGATAGATGTTTTTGATAAGTGATAAAAATCGATTTATAGTTTTAATTTGTAATTTATGTACTGCAATAAAGGGATTGATGCGTCATATTATATGTAATGTTTAAGAGCAGATTCTTCTGTAGAATTAAAATATCTTCTAATTATAAAGAAGAATGAAAAAGCAACAACTAATAAATTATTGTTGATTTTAAATAATTTTTTAAACTGAAATACTTAGATAATAATATATTTTAAAAAATAAGTCAAATGTTCTTCAAATTATTTATTATTGAATCTTACACAGAAAATTAAGTGATTCAAATTAAAGTTTTTTGTTTTTTCAAAAAAGAAATAGAGTTCATTTTAACAAAATAATTTAAATTTTCAAAGTTATATTTCAAAAATCAGTAAATATTATTGAAATGAATTAGGGTTATGATCCATAGTAAATTAGGTAAAGGCTTAATGCTGTAATGAAAAGTACCAATCCTCAATTGAAGCTAAGTGAGGAAGAAAAAGAGTTATAAAGTTTAAAGCAATAACTCTAGGAGCATAAAACAAACTTGTAAGAAGCAGTAACATTTATGAAAAAGGTTCTGTAAACGGAAATTTTTGATCATTTAAGATTTAAGCATGGTATTTATGAAAAAGCAGATGCAGATTGGTACTATTCGAGCCATGATAATTGGGCTAAACAATATTGCGTTTTTACTTGGGATGAAGAAAAAAAAGTAATTATTTTTGAAAATGATTGATTATCAGTGTACAAAAAGTTAAATTTTTTTTTTAAAAAAGGCTCTACCCAAATATTGGTGTGACTGTGGCTGCTAAGTTTGTAATGATTTATATATTAAATATAAAAGCACTTTGGATATAGCTGATGAACACAGAATAAAATCAATAAAAGGTGTGGATGACTTAAACAAAGATCTTAATAGATATGCGTATGAATAAAGAATGAAATAATAGAATAATATGAATAACCAAAATTTTATAAATAAACCTAATAATAATATTTTTACCAATATTTTTTCATCAAAAAAATGAAAAAAATGACCAATGTTTATTTTAATTTAACATTTATTTTTTAACTAGCTATGAGAAATATTTACTTAATAGTATAACCAACCATTCATATCGTAGCTCTTGCTAATTTTGTTAAACTATAGTTTACTATTTACTATTAATAAATTCTTAATTATTTGTTGGAAATTTTTAAAAATAAAAGTATGCACTTTACTTATTAAAAACACATTTATACATTATGATTGATTGAATAGAGCTTTTAAAAAAGTCAAAAATATACTTTGCTTTAATTACTGTTTAATAATATATTGAGTTGTATTTGTAATAAATGATATGATTTATATTATTATTAAATTAAGATATTAAATTAAAATCAATATATTCTTATTAAAACAACCTTACTTATTTTTAATTATATAAACCTATGAAAAAAGCCATTTTGTAAGCCATTTTAGTAGCAATAGTTTTTTAGCATTTTACTCTTGCCCTTTAGTAAATGCAGCGGGTTAACATCAATTAAGTCTATAGATTAAAAGCGTCACCTAATGTATTTTAGACTTTTAGAATAGCTAAAAGCGATTTATTACCTAATTCATAATACAATATTAAAATTTCATTTATTGGAAGTGTAATTATTTAGTTGAAATTTTATTATATATATTTATAAACTCACTATTTGAAGTAATAATCTAATCGTTTGAATATATAGATAGGACTTTAGATGAGGGTTTTCTGGAAAAGTGATTAAATTAACAAAAAAGTTGCTGCTGAGTTTAAGCCTTTAGATACAGTAAGATTGCACTTTTAAACAAACAATTAAGGCGAAATATTAGTAAAAACTTTAATTTCTTTCTTATGTTTGAATTTAATTTTAATAATTATTACGTCAGAATACCAGTATTGAATCTAGAGATGAATTAAATCAAGAATACTTATTTACTTTAGTTGGCTACAGAAATACAAGAGCAAGAGATTAAGAAGCTAAAAATTAAGATTTTGAATATATATTGAGTATAATTTATTTCTTTTAATATTAATAGACCAGTATTAAATAAAAATAGAAATTGAAGATGTTGTCTTTAACAATGTGCCATCCTATATACTCTAATAGCTCATTTTATGTGCAGTGATCACTATAATAATTGCATATATTGCTTCAGTTAGCTATTTCAAAAAGAATGGTTTTTTAAATGGTTTATTTTCCAATAATAGTATTGCCTAATAAGATAAGAAAAATTAATGATTTCAAAATAATCTTTAGAATTATTAACCTTTCTAGACCAAGGATATTTAGAAAATAGAACTCTGAAATATTACATTAGATCAATATTAGATATAAATGAAAATATTCTCTCATAACCAAGTAAATGAATTAATTAATATCTAATTAATAAATTTATTACTTAGCTAAAATATTTTCAAAGGATTAAAAAAAAGACTAAGCTTAAAAGTTAGTAGTTATTTTTATAAAAGGAAAATTAATAAAAATTTAGCTAAATTGTAAAAATAAATAAAAAATTAGTTAATTTTTTTAAAAAACAATTCTATTTTAATGTATTCTTATTATAAACTTTATTATCCGAATATACCTAGATTTTATGTTAAAACTATTCATTTTTGTTAATAATATCTCATATTACTGCAAATTATTTATTGATTTTAATTAAAATTAAATCAATTTTTATCCTTCAATACTACATATTAATTATCCAATATATTGTCTTATGGTTAGCTTGTTTAGTTTGATAGTTAGTTAGTTATTTACTAGCTCGTTAATTATCTTATTTAAGAGATAAAAAGACTATTACATTCTTCATAGTCATTTATTTGCTTTTATGTTATAATAATTTTTTTAAATAATCTTGCAAAATGAATCTAGCCAGTCAAATTAACTTTAATTAATTTAGACGATTATTTTATTTTTAACTTTAACTATTTTTTTTTTTCAATTATTTAAGTCTAATGAATATATTACTATTATTTTTTTTTAAATTTGGATAAAATAGCATAAATCATAAATATTTTTCAAATAGTAGATACGCTTATTTGCTTTACTAATTATTTATATGATTTTATTTAAAGCAAATATATATTTTAGCTTGATTTTTTGACTTATAAGCAAATTTGATCTATTATTAGTTACTAATTAGCTAAAAATGTACACCCTTTATATTGTTTAATTTGAAATTAAGATATAAATGAGATTATTCAACGTTTAAATTACTATGCTTGATAGAGAGTTACTTCTTAGAGTATTTTTCAAATATTTACTATTTTGTTGCTTGCAAAAATATAAACAAAGATAACTTGGTATATTTTGATTGAAAAGTATGAGTAATCATTACGAAGTTAATTGAATGGATCTAAACATGAATTATATCAAAAATACTATTTATTATTAAAATTTTTAATTAAAAATGCAAATTACAAGAAAATTTGCTTGATAAAATAATGCATCTCGAGAGTAGTGAAAAAGATTAAACTCAACTTAAATAATATCACTTAGAGTAGCAATAGAAAGCAGAGAGTTTATAGAAGTCAAGTCTCAAAGATGATATATAAAAAATAAATTTTAGTCCTAAAATAATGAAAGATAGTTTAAGCAAAGCACCTGAAAAGGCAATAATTTAATAACAAGCGAAAGAAGAAGGCTTTCTTGCTGAAAGTTCATTGCTTCTAATTGGTGAAAGTGATATTAAATCAAATTAATATTCTCAAAGCTAAAGCCCAATAAGAAAATAGTTTGATCAAAGTATTTAAAGAAGTAAAGTAATTGACAATGAGCAGCGGCTAAATTAATCAATAATAGGAATCGATAATAAGAATAGTACTTCGAGTAAAGCTAGCTCTTTGATTAGCTAAAAATTAAGCGAGCCTCTACCACTTCTTGAAAAAGGGAAGTATGATGTCTATGATTTAAAGCCTAAAATGATAATAAACGAACAGAAGTCTTCAAGCCAAATGTAAAATAAAAGAAAAAGGAAAAAAAAAGTAATCAGCTCTCAGATATAAAACTAGGAATAGGCTTTAAATGAAGAATAAAAAAAGCAATAGTTTCTCAAAAAGTAAAGTAGATATAGATACATACCAGATCACAAATGCGTTAAAATATCTGATAATCTCGAGAGATGTAATATTTGTTTTGGCACTATGGCACCCGAGTATTATACTAAATATACAGAAGACAGCATTAAATATCCTTACGATATCTGCTATATAGACTACATACCCACCTTTATCAAAAAAATGGATATATAAATCAGAGAAAAAATTAATTCATACAAAAAGTTTTTATAACTATATACTCTATAAGACATGAAATAGTATGCTTATTATGTTATAGATAGGATGTCTAAATATTCAGGTAAACAAAATGTTTCAATTTTTTCAAATTTACAAATAATTCGCTTTAAAGAAAATAAATAAAATGTATTCTTACAATAAATATATTCAATTTTAAGTTAAATTAATTGTATTTTAATCGTTCAATAACCCAAGTCAGTCAGAAATAGTAAATTTATAGCCAGAAATGCACTAATAAATTTTTCAATTATATAAAGATTTATGCAATTTAAATTTTTTGGTTTCAATTTTTTATTTCTTCTTTGGAATAGAGTATTTCAGTAATCTAAATATACTTTTACTGTTTTTTGTAGGGATGGAAGATTTTCTGAGTGAGAATAAGAGGATACCGAAATGTTTAGAAAATTACGATTAGAAAGTAAAATGTAGAGAATTTGATAAAATTATGGTTGTAGGAGATTATGAAAATTCTAACATATTTTCTTGTAGTATCAACAAATCTAACGATTAGCTCATGATTTTACTCAAATCAGATAGCAACACTAAAGGATGTGTGCACTGGTTTTAGTTTACAGTAGTAGCGAAGGAACCCTGCACCATTTAATTTGTTATATTGAACAACAAAAGAAATGGTTAGCACTATAAAGATGGGATGAAAATAGCTGTTATGGAATAGCAAGAAGAAAACAAAATTTAAACTCAATCTTCAAAATGCCTTTAAATACGTCAAAATGTAGTCAAATAAAACTGGCAGCGAAAATCAGAAAACATATTTTATTACAAGAGTAACGTAGACCATGCATTTTATAGGCAAAACACAGATAATCTCACAAAAGAATAGCTAGAAAAAAAAGTAAAAATATTTATTAATAACAAACAATCAACTGATTGATTCGTATCCACGAAATGTTATAAGTATTTTTACCACAAAATTTTCAAATATTAAATTTGATTAATTTTATTATTAAATTTAAATAAAATTTATTAGACATTACAAGTTTTAAATAAGTAAATACTAATTTGTAACATTTTATTGTACACCAATTCCTAAATCAAATTATTTTTTTCATTAATTTTTGCATTTTAGACTTAAAGCATTTTATTTTTTTAAAAAAGCAACAAAAAATTCAAAAAAGAGGCTACTAAACCCTAGATTTTACTTATACTTTTGAGAAGGCAGGTTAAAGAGTTATTTTTGCTCATTCTTATGCTTATACCTTTACTGATTTATGTAATTTTATAGCTTCGATAGAAAAAAATCTTAAAGATTAAGCTCTAGATACTTATGAAAAAGAACAATAAGTTTTGACTTAAACAAGTCAGGATGAAACTATTAAAATTAGGACAGAAGAAATTTATTATAAAAAGAAAATTATAGCAAACTCTAGACTTGGACTACCAATATATCAAATAAAAATAGCTACAAATAAAAGATAAGGTCCGTACAGAAAGAGAAAAAGAAAAGTAATTTATATTATTTCCAGATAGCATCCTGGAGAAAGTCCTAGCAGCTTTGTTTGCTAAGGGCTAATAGCTTACCTGCTATCAGATTAAGAAAGCAGCAAATTTCTTAGATAAATCTACATCTTTAAAATAATCCCTATGGTAAATCCAGATGGAGTTGTCCTTGGTAATTATTTGTTTTAACAAAGTAATCCATCTTAAACTACTATTTTTATAACTTAGGAAATACAAGATGCAATTTGAGTGGTTTTGACTTAAATAGAAAATGGTAATTCCCTGATAAAAAGCTGACCCCTGAAGTCTACTTTATAAAAGAAGATATCAAATAAACTCAATAAAAAAGAGAGGTAATGATGTTTTGTGATCTCCACGGCCATTCTTAGCTCACTAATTTTTTTATTTATGGTTGTAACAAAGCAACAGATGGTAAAAAATTTAAACTCATAATCTAAAATTATTTATTTTTCAATAATTTTTACTTTAATTTATATCAAAATTAATTTGTTGCAATATCAAAATTTGAAAAATATTATTTTAATAATGAATTAATTAATTTGAATTTCATCTTCATTTATTAAATAGGAGGAACTACTGCATGGACTAAAGTTAGACTTCTTCCTCATATTTTAGCAAAGAGGACTGATTTCTTTTCTTTATAAGAATGCAGGTTTAAGGTAACTGATGATAGGATTACTACAGCAAGAGTAACAGCATGGTAAGAATTAGGAATACCTTACTCTTTTACTGTAGAAACAAGCTTTTATGGTTACCAGAAAATGGTATATGACGAGAAATTAAATCAAAGTGTAAAATAGTATTTTCATTTTACCGTTGAAGATCTTTTGAAGATAGGTGAAATAATAGGTAATTAATTAATTATCAATTAAATTAAACTAGCTGATTATCAAAATGTTAAATTATTCTAGGACAATCATTTGTTGAATAAGCTCTTACACTAGAACAGCTACAATTTGAACTATAGCTTAATAAGGGAAATTTAAATGCTAAACAGAAATACTTGATTACTGATTTGGTATTTAATAACAACAAAGGCTATGAAAACAGCATAGAGGATTAAATGAAGAGTACTAAAGGTAGTTTGTACAACGCTAGCAATAACAATACATCTAAAAATAGAAGTGAAGAGGGATAACAAAGCTTTTAGTAATCAAATACAGTTTAAAATTGCTTTTAATCTACATCAAGCAATATTATTGGCAAACAATATTCTGGATATGAAGAAGATTAGTTAAAGAGGAAGACTACAGCAACATTTAGAAGCTAATCATTAGGAAGGCCATAAATATAAAAGAAAGGAGTCTAAACTCCAAACATGAGCGAAAAAAAGAAGTAACCAACATAAAGCTCATAAGTCAATAGAGGAAATACAATAAATTCTGAAGACTTTAATTCAATTGATACTCAGTAAATAAAAAGTAAGTAGAAAAGGACATCTAAAAATTAGTTGAATATATTTACAAACAGCAATCAGTTAGAAACTATTTAAGGGTAATTACAAATAGATAGCAACAATGTAAATAGTGAGAACTAATACTCAGACATATTCCGTCCTATTTTATCTCAATAATAAATTTTGTAAATATGCCCTCATATCGAAAAAAACTGGAGGGACTATTTCGAGAAAAAAGATTTAGAAAACAATTTTAGATTAATCGAATAAGGAGAAGATCCAAACGATTTAGAGAGTCTAGATGGAGGTAGCGATTCTGATCCAGAAGATGACTTATACGAAGAAGATGAATGGTAATTAAAGTTTTTGACATCACATAATAAAAATTTTTTATTCTTTAAAATTTAATCTAAAATAAAAAAAACAAATGAACAAATTAATTTATAAAAATAATAAAAATTTTAAACCTTAAATTTTAAATATGAGAGCTACCACTAGCTTATAATAATCTCAAAAGTTTCAAATATGCTTTTAAAATAATTCAATTGTTATTTAAATGATTTAAAAAAATTATCTAATTTTTAACAAATTGTTAGTGTTTCGTTATTGATTAAATTTTATTACAACAATTTACTTAAATGAGTAAATTAAAAATAATTATTATATTAATTTTAATAAGGCCCTTTCCAATAAATGAAGACGATGAATTTGATGAGGATGATAATACAAAAGATATATAAAATAAAAAAAATTAACAAAGCAGTGAAGTTAAGAAGCCAATTCAAATATAAAAAAAAAAAATATTCTCAGTTCACACTTACCTAAACCCATAGTAGCAATAGTAGAGATATTATTATCCAATTACAAAAGTTGGTCAAGCATTTGATCCATAGCAAGCAAATTAAAATTTTCTTCCTATGCCTAGTGCCAAAACTTCAGTTGAACCTGTTGCATTAATTAAAAAACATTAAAAAAAGAAACAATTAGAAAACTAAAATAAATCACCTGAATATATAAAACCTTATAATAACTCAATATAAAATAATGGAGGGAATTATATTAATTAAATTTAAAATCGTAGCTTCGAATATAATTAAAAGCAACAATCCCAATATTTTACACTTCCTACTTAAAATGATGTCTTTTAATATGAAATAATAAACTCAATTTAAAAATAAAATATCTCATTCAAAGAATAATAAGCTGCCTTAAAGTAAAAATAAATGCTACTTTAACAATAGTTAGCTTAAACTGATTAGATGTCACTGACTCAAAGGTAGAATAAGACCTACAAAACCTCTAAAAACAATGGTGTAAGAGAAAAAACACAGGAAGATGATAAATCAAATCCAGCACTAAAAGTTTTTAACATGGAGTAAATAGAAGGGCTAGCTCTCACAAAAGCAGTAGTAGACAAGAATTATAAAACTATCATTTAAAGAAAGATAGAGGTATTTTTATTTTCTTATTTTATTTTTTTTATATTCTTGAATTTGTTTAATTTAAAATATTAAATTTTAATTTTAGTCAAAATAATTTTAGAATATTCTACAAATTTACTAAAACTGAATATAAAATCTAAATTATTTTACAAATAAAATTTTTTCTGCAACAATAAACTTGCAAATAGATTTAGTTATTTGAAAAAACACTTAATTTATGTTTGAAAAATAGCAAAGCAAAAATATTGGAATTAGAAAGTATAAAATGCTATTAATTAATTCTTTAATATTTTGATTAATAATATATAAAAATCACAGTAGATAAAATTACAAGTGATAAGTTTTAAACATATTTTAAAATTATTAATGATAGGTTTTTAAGAGATTTTAAATGATAGGTTTTATAGAGATTTTAAATTAAAATTTTATAAAATTTTTTATTTTCTATAAACATTTCTAAGAAAATATTTTTATTAGCAAAAGCAACTAAAATTGCAAAATGAAAAAATTTAGATAGGTTTGCTTTAGTAGAGCAGATAAAAAAAAATATAAGATGATTATGGTTAAGAGGGAACTTATTACTCGGAGGATGATACTATTGTTATTAATAGTTAATCATAGAATAAGAGCAGAGATAGATAAAATAATAGTAGGATAAACTAAAAAAATGAAAAAATAAGAGAGAGAAATATTAGTAACTCTTCAGTAAATTATAGCTAAAAGAGAGCTGATTCATCTAATACTCACAATAAAGCTAACTAACTTTTAGAAGATATTTTGTTCTCTAAACCAAGCTATCATCACAATAATTTGAATGGCAGCAACGCTAAGAATGAAAACAATAATAAAATAGATTTTAATAGCTTCGGAGAATAAGATCTGGTTAAGGGATCACCTAACATTGATTTTAGAAATTCATATAGAACAAACAAACAAATTTCTAAGATGGCTTCTTAAAATTAAAATAAAGGTGGATAAAATAGAGAGATTTATCTTTAGACGTATATTGAAAAGGATATTTATGATGAAAATTAGAAAAGTAACAATAATCTATTAAATATGCTGCACTTAGATGACACTGATTAAACAGATAAAGAAAGGAGAAAAGAATATATTACCTCGATATAACAGAGGCACAAATAACTAAATAATAGCAATAGCAATTCAGCATTCCAAAATTAATCTCACTATGAGTCTTCACCTCTAAGGTATGGTTATGCCCTTGAAGACTAATATAACATTGATGGGTAATAACTTAGTAGCAAAAATATCGATTCTCACTCTAGCAAAAACTTAAAGAACAACTCAAACCTCTTAAAAACTTAAAAAGAAATTTGTAACAATCCTCTATAAATGAAGTTAAAAGATTGCGAACAAACCAATTAACCCTAAAAAGAAATTTTAGATTTAAAAACTAGCTATAATAAAAAGGATTACTATTAAATCAAAGAAACTAATTCATTAAACTTAGATAAAAGTTTTCAATCTCGCAAGGGAAGTCGAAACGATTTCCCAATGAAAGCACCTTCAAGGATAGGAAGAAATCAATACACAAATACCCAACAATTAATATAAAATCTAAATCCCAATTAATAGCAGTCACAAATGTTTCCTAATATACAAAATCCTAATTCTAATAATTTTAATAACTTAAATGAGGCAGAAGTTTAGCATTCAATTTTAAGTCATTTAGATATCAGAAAAGCTAAAAACAATACCAAAAATTTATCATCTGATACAAGAAACGTTTAATTAAATTAAAACCTAAATAATAACAGTTTTAGTATAGGTTCAGAACATAACAACAATAAAAGTATCATCAATAATAACAATAACAAAGTAATACCTAATATAAAATATAATATCTATGCTATTAATAAATAGGAAAAGTAGCCTTTACCTTAATAAAGTTTAAGCATTGGTGTTTAAAATAACTATCAATCGCAAATGAATAACAACCACTCAAACTAAATAGTTTTAAATCTAAATATACTTAACAATAATAGAAAAGCCATGCTTGAATAAAAAGCAGATTCCTAAATTAAGACAACAAGTTAAGTTAATATTAAAACTTAAGTTGCAACTCCAAATTTAAATAGCCCATCTCCTCTCTTAGCATTAAATAACAAAACTAATAATAAAAACAGCATGGCTATGAATCAGTAAATCTGACTTAATTATTTTATATTCACTATTTTAATGAATCCAAAGTTTATTATTAAATATTAAATTTAATTGTAAATACTTCTTATTTATAAAGATAACCAATAACTAACTAATAACTTCACTAATTACTGATTTTTTCAACACACAATCTGAATTATTTTTTCTAAAATCTTTTTTTTAAAGTAATTTATTTATCATATTGCATCAAAAATCATCAGCAAACGAAAATCAATAATAATAATAATTACAATTATATTATAAAAAGTGTCTAATTTATAGCTAGCTTTCTTTAATTAAAATTCAATATTTTGGTAATTTTAAAATCCTAACTTTTAGATTAATTCAAATCAATTTTAAATTAATTATGTACGTTGAAATATCAAGGTTTCTAAATTTTTACAATATTATTAGTCAATTTTTTAAGATTTTCCTGGCTTTCTTTAATTTTTTCATGGCTAAATTATATCACAATTATTTAAACATGTTTTGAACATAATAATTTTTCAATTTTTTAATTAAAAAAATATAAAAATTGCCCAAAATTATTTTAATTTGACTAAATTCTAGCAATAATCAGTAAATACAGAGGTTAATAAATGAAAGTGTTAATATCTTATTTATAAAAAGAAATTTTAATTTAGCGCACACAATTAAGCAAGCAGTAGAGATTTTAATATTTTGCTAGAGATATTTTTTAGCTAATATTCTGATAAAAGTTAATTATAAGAAACATTGGAGATAGAATTAATAATTTATCAATAAATAGCAAAATACATATTTAGAATTAATCTTTGATGGATACAACTGACAAATAATAGGATAATTAAACAAAAGAGTAATAGGTAAATAGCACAAATGATTCAAAGCCCTAGCCATAAAGGACTCTTGTTGTTAGAATGAAAAGAAAAGCTAATGAAGACCCACTAGAAAAGCTAAGTAATTAGAATTTTATATTAATTTTGTCAATTTTACATTAAATTCATTAGTAAATTTTGAAAATAGTCATAGAAGGTGAATTTACATAAAAGAAATAAAAACCAAATCCTCTGTTTGGCATTAATTTCCTTGAAAAGATGCTTAATGATTTGTCTGTTTCGAATGATAATTAAAAAAAAGAAGATGAACAATAAAAGGAATAAAAAAACTTATTGTTTTAGGATTAAGAGGAAGACAAAGTAGAAAAGAAATAATATGTCCTTAAATTGGTAGATAACGATGCAGTTAAATAAATAAAAGAGGTAAAGATGGTCTAAGCTGAAAATATGAGAAAGAAAGCAAGAGATAAACAACTATAAGCTCATAGAAAACATGTAAATAAAGCTTTAAATGAATTTTGTTAATAAAATATATTTATTTTTAGAGAATCTTAGAAATGGTAGTAGACCCAACTTCAAAAGAAGTAATAGTAGAGTAAGTTATATCAATTAGTAGAATTATAAAACATAAATATTATTTAAACAAATTAAATATCAAGGAAAACAAATTTAAAAGATGAAAAGCATGTTAATGACGATGAATATGCTTATTATGAAGTAGAAGAAAGAATGATAGAAAAAAATAATTCCTTTTAGGAAGAAGATGGACCACAAAATATTGGAGCTCTTTTGTAAAGAGAGAAGGAAAATATCTTAAAAGTTTAATCTGGAATTATACATTTTGTTCAAACACATAACTCTGAGCTATTTGAAGGAGAGTTTGCACCTTGTAAAAGTGATGATTTTTCAGACAGAGACAGTAAATAAATAATTTCAAATTTAATAAATAATGTTTTTATCCAAATTTATAAATATATTTGATAAACTTTACTATCAATTAAATTAATATAGGTGAAGATTCAAATAGAGAAAGTGCTGATCAAAATGATTATCCTGATGAGGAAGAGGATTTTAATGATGAAGATAATGAATATGGTAGAGAAAGGTAGGAAGAAGAATATGATAGCTATGATGATGACAATTTAAAATATAAAAAGAAATCTAAAAAGAAAGAAAATATGTTTAAGGATAGTCTTCATGGAATATATTTAGCAAAACAATCAAGTGATGACAATTCTAACTCTATGGATTAAGAAGATCAGGAAGACAATGACGAATATGATTACGAAGATAATTTTACAAAAAAATATAATAATTACCATCATAAAAGATATGAAAATGATTTTGATGATGACGATTATGAAGATTGATTTAAATTTTACTTATCTCATCTTTTCTTCTTTTATTCATTTATTCTTTTGTGTTTTTATAGAGTTGGCTAAAATAATTTAAAATATTGTTTCATTAACAAGCACTTATCCTATAATAATTTAAGGAGGTTCCTTTATAAAAAAAATAAAATTAAGAACTTTTAGTATTAACCAAAATAATCTTTGAAATTAAATCATAAAATTAGATTTTAAAGCAATTATTGAAAATTTTTTGTGAAAATATATAATTAAGACACTTTTAGAATAAATCAAAATAATTTAAAATGTTAGATCATAAAAATTAATTTTAAAATAAAATAGATAAAAAGCTTGAACAAATTTATTTCGAAAGTAAAAATTGCAAATCAAATACATAAAAATTAAGATTTTTAATCATCAATCTTAAATAGGCTTTAAATTTATTTTGAAAAAATTGTGATTTCAGTTAAAGTATTATTTGAATTTTTTGATAAAAAACAACAACTTTTTGCGAAAATTATTCATCAAATTATGCAATTTGTAAAGAGTAATTGATTATAAATTTTAGATTTGCTGATAGATAATAGTCAATAAATATATTGTACCATAAAATAATCCATTTTTTGTCAAAAGAGAGAGAAATCTTTTTCCCTATCAAAAATATGTAGAGTTTCTTTTCTATGTCTTCTCCCTTTTAAATTAGACTCCTAAAGATTTTACGAAAATTATTTGAAGAATTTTTTAATTTAATATAAAAAAGTAAAATTTTTATTATATTTGGACATAATTTAGTTAAAATATAATTAAAGTAATTTAATATTTTTGATTATTAGAAACTAATTAACTATTTATGCAATTTAAAAAAATATAAAATAAATTTAGTCGTGAATTATTATACGATATAAAAATCTTCACAATTTAGATATTTTGAGAAATAACTGCTAAAAAAGCATTCTTTTCAACATAAGCTAGATGCTTTTTAAATCATCTTTTATAAAGACATTGGATTAAAACCTGTGAATGAAAACTCTCTTAATAATTAGCCCTTGTGATATAAAAATATAGCTGGAATCCCACTGACTTAATGGGAAGCTGATAAGGGTTTATTCAGTGGGTTGTCACCATTTATTTTAGCTATAAGCCAGCCATTGCTATTTTATATTTCAGTTTCGATTAAAGCTGCTAACTTCTTGCAGGGAGGACACCAATCTGCATAAAAATCAACTATTACAGGCTTATCTGAATTTAAAACTTTTGCTTAAAAATCTTAAGCCCCATTAATTTATATTATTTTTGATGCGTTTGCTTACTATTTAATTGCTTATTCTTTTTATAGTTATTATAAATTGAGCTAGATTTATTTTTCTTTCTCCTATTTTTCCTTCATTCCTTCATCAGTCTATTCATAAACTTCATAATTAAATTTAATGCGATTTCTTATTTCGTTAATTAGGCTAACCACGTTACCTAAAGAAGAATCACCTAAAATGTAAAATTCTCCTTCCTTATTAAATCCAACTGTTTCAAAAAATGTAGATGCTTTTTACCATCTCTTGAAGATAACAGATTCTATTTTAGGATTTGTTGTTTTAATCTTTTTATATTTTTCATCAAGGGGATAGTTGGCTATATTTTCAAATAACTTCAAGACTAACTCTTCAGTTTCGATTGCATCTTTAAACTTAGGAGTTTCTTCTTCTAAGTTCTCCATATACTCTAAAGCTTTTTAATTTATTGACTCAGCCATTTTTAAAAATATTAATTTTGTTCTTGCTTAAATTTTTGTTTGAGAAAAGAGAATGTTTTATTAAAAATAAAAAATAAAAAGAATTTCTTTCTGAAGTAATTAATATCTATTCTGAATAGAAATGATCTAGATAAATTCTAAAACGTTGCTATTTATAAATGCATAAAATTTCTTTAATTAAAGGTTTTAATTCAAATCATTATTTATAGCTAGATAGATAGAAAGCAACATTTTCTTATTTTTTTAAAAATATGTAAAGTTTTAAATCAAAAATGAGTAAGTTTTTTTAAAAAATTAAGCAAAATAATTTAAGTGTAATTGTAATTTGTAATGTCTTAGTAACTCTTTTTAGAATAATTTCTAAAATACTTATCAACAATCATAATCTACTAATGATAAATCAGAAACTACAAATCCATTAACGAGAAAGTAACAAGATTAACTTTCAAAACTCAAATTATGTCCATTTTAATAAATTGTAATAATAGAGTAAAAAGAAATGCAGTTGAATCTCATATATTTTTGAACTTATCTTTGTACTTATTATTTTTTGATAAACATAAATCAAAAACTAAAAAATTAATCATAATAAATATCAAACATAAGTTGTTAATTATTGATTGATTATTTGATTTTGAATGAAGGATATAAAATAGAAACATATTTAAGCCTAGTAAATCAATCTTAAATATCTAAATAGTCATGGGGGAGACTAACAAGAACTAAATTACTCTGTTGAAAATTCTGTTGATAATAGCTAGATCCAAGGAATTTCTGCCTTTGAACATAAAAGTGATACACCTTCTAAAATTATTCACAATAGAAATATCTTAGTTTAAAATGCTTAAACAATAATCATTTAAAATGTTAAATCCGAAACTTAAATTTGCCAGCCTTCAAAAGAAATAAAATAAACAGAGATAAATAAATTATAAACCTAGCAGACTTCTTAATAATCTTCATTGAATTTGAGTATATCAAGCTTAGAGATAGATCCTAATAATTCCAAATTTAAAGAATTCTTATATAATATAATTTTTTTAATCCTACTGCAAATCATAGGGCCCTTTATAGCTTTTTATGTTTTGTGGAAATTCAAAGTCTTAAATGGCTTACCTGTAAAAATAAAAGTGTACACAATAACTCAAATTTTATCAAAAACAACTTTATTGTGCTTGATGAGTTGGATTATGATTATCTTTTTAATTAAAGGAGAAGAATTAGCTTCTCCAACTGATTTTCTGTATTATAAGTTAGAATTCATAGTGAATTCTGTAGGAATTAGTGTTGCTACATTAGGGGGAGCACTTTTAGGTAAAAGCGCTCTTTTTAACAATAAATTTTTCTCAGAGCTGTATTATTTGAGTGAAGAAAAAGTAAAAAAGATGATGAGTAAAAGTGAAAGTCAAGCTAAAATAAGTAATATTAAAACTGGCTTTTTTAGCTCGCTTCAAAAAACAATTACTAAAAATATGTGTAATAATTAAACTTTTACAGCCAGCCATCCGTTAAATAGCTAATAAAACGAAGTTAAATTTGGAGTCTTTGAAAACATTTAAAGAGAAAGAAAAATTGAAGAGAGAATGATAAAAGTGATGAAGTAGTTGTTCATCGACAGCCAAACTTTTACTTTTATTTTACTCCCCTTTTCTCTTGAGAATCCCCTTTAAAAATAAATAGAATAAGAACATCATAATTAAAAGTAGAATGAAGAAATATAAAAGAGCTAAGAAAAAATTGGTTAAAATAAATAGGTAAAAACAGGAGAAGCTTAAAATAGATTTAAAAGACTTTAAACCATTAAAATTTAAGAAATACAATGTGAAGAAATTACCTCTCAAGATCCTTCAAACTCACAGCCTAATGATTAAGAAATAAATGTAAGATATTTATTAATTAAATAATAGATAAATCTTTGAAAAAGGAAATAATTAATTAATTTATTAACTGATTTCTATATTATTTTATCGAATAAATTCAATATCTAAAAGAATAGAGATTTTTTAATTTGACATATTTTTGGCTAAATATTAATATGTCTAAGAAAATAGCTAAAAATTTAAAGCAATTTTTATGAAGAAATAAATGTTTATTTTATTTGTTTAAAAAAATATTATTTTAAATAAAAAGAATGAGCAAAATAGTTTACCTAAAATAAATGGTAGAAAATTGTGCAATGAACTTTTAATATTTTGTGAGAAATAGGAATCACTAAATCCAAACTACTTTAAAAAGTTTTGCTTTGGGTTTTTTATTCTATTAAAAGGATTTCTACCTTGCATCTTTAGACTTTATGATGGGTTAGATTTTTATGGTGATAATGTTTTTGTTGGAGTCATTTGTCAGTTAAATCGACAAATGATTTATGCAATATTTATAGGGTTTTTACTCTTCAGTATAGATCTTGATGTGATGAACGGTTATACTAATCTCACTAATAAATTAATTGATTATTCTCATTATCTTGAAGATGAAACATCTAAAGATAATAAAAAAAAAGATAAGAAAACTAAACATGATTAAGTGATAGAATAGCATGATAGTCATAGCGATAAAAATAAATAATAAAAAATAATTCAGAAAAACAATTTGTTAAGCCTTAACTAGAAATCCAATAAAGAATAAAATAGTTCTCCGAAAGTAATTAATTTTAAATTAATATATTAAAATTGATTTTATATTTATTTATATAAAATAAAGGATGTGAATCTCTAAATATAAGTTAACTAAGATAATATGTAATAAAATAACATATAATTAGCTTAGATTAATGATAATATCCCAAAAGAGCAGAATAATTTGAGATATTAGGAATATATATTAGATTCAACTAAAGGTAAAGAATAGCTAAATTAAATAAGTACTGCATAAGAATAAAAATATTGTTGCAAGCAGGCAGAAAATAGTGCCACAAAAGATTGTGATTGCTTGAATAAATCAGCATCTTATCGTGAGTAAGAAGAAATTGATGACATATTTGGGTAATCTAATTTAACACCTTCAATAGATTTTACAGATATCCACAGCTTGATATCTTGGAATAACATGAGAAAACTTGGATTTCATTTCAAATAAAAAGATATTATTTTAATTGACCGTATCAGTATAGTATTTTGCCTTGAATTGATTATAATTTTATCAGTTTTTCTGCTAAACTATTTTGATTTACTATAATTTGGAGAAGAATACAAACAAACATGGTTAATCCTTATGATTTTGTTAGATTCTGTAGTTGTGATTTATACTTAACTTAACAGAGTGCATCTATAAACAGAAATAAATAAAAGCTTTTTATCTTCTGTGAAAGCGATTATGAAAGTTTAGTATTTGTTGTAGTAAAGTCACTTAATAGATGTCTAAAAGTAAATTATGATAAATAAATTTAAAAAGAAAGACACAAATAAAGATGATTAAATATTACAATTCTTCCTAAAAATAAAATCTAAAATGTTAAAGCAGGAGTAACTTGATAATAATTACTACAATAAAATCATGAAAATTGTTTAGTTTATTTAAAATGACATTAAACATGATCTAGAAAACGATTAACTCTAATTCCTAGGGCTGATTAAAGCTACTCCTGCCTTTGAAGCTACACTATTTACAGGTGTTATAGGTTTAATTTACTGGTTATTTAGAATATACATGAAATATAGTAAAGTAGACATAGGTCTATTAGGTTAATGAAAAAATTAAATACTTTTAAGCTTAATAAAATATCAAGATACATTTAATCCAAACATATTTATCTATTTATTGCAATTTTATAGCTTAGGTCTAAAAAATTAATTTGTTTTTTATGATATTTAAATTTTAGTGTATATGATCTCTATCGTATAGTAATATCAGATATACTATTATAGTGAAGCTAAAAAATATTTGGTATTTTAATCAAAAGCAAATTTATTCCTCATCCTGCAATACTAATTATATTATTAAATTATTATAAAAGCTTATTTGCTATTATAAACTGTTTACAGGTATCATAGTCTAACTTGAAATATCATAAAATAAATAGTCACTACGAGCTAATGTATTTCTGTGATTTTTGAATAATTAAGAACTCTTCCTCTAAAAGAATTTTGGATTCTCACAAAATAAATAAAATATATTAGCATTTTTCCATTTAATAAAAAATCTTAAATGATTTTTACATTTTATTTAATTAAATTATATTTAGAATAAAATTAACTGAATTATTACTAATGTCAATATAAGTCTTTTACACCGATTTGCATCCAATATTTTTATATAATTTATTATTATTATTATTAAAATACTTAAACACATAAATGCCAGCAAAAATAATTTTCAACTTAAAATAAATTAATTTTATTTATTATTTTGTTTTATAATCTTTTATAAATTAATTTTTATTTAACGAATTAACTTATTGATTGATTAAATTAAGCATTTAAGATTTTAGTTGAATAAAACAGTAGTAAGATTAAAATAATAATTGATTGATTTCTTATTATACTTATTTAGTACTTCTCACTTAAAATATGTTGACCAACTAGGAACTTTCATACAATAATTAATTAACTGAATTAATTGATAACGATGTAAAATATAAATAAGTGTTTCTTTAATACTCATAAACAAAATTAATATATAAATTGTTAATATTAAAATATTTAAACACAATAATTTAAACAAGAATACAATTCAACTTATTTGAAATTAAGTTGATTTATTAATATTGTTTTTTTATAATTGAATTTTTATTGATGTAAATATAACTCTTTCTTTTATACTTATAAACAATATTAAAATAATTTATTATTATTAAGATATATAAACTCAAAAATTTAAACAAGGATTCAATTCAACTTACATGAAATTAAGTTGATTTGTTTATATTGTTTTTTATGATTGAATAAATTTTGATGTAAATATAACTCTTCCTTTTATACTCATAAACAACATTTATATAAAATTTATTATTATTAGAATATTGAAACACAAAAATTTAAACTAGGATTAAATTCAATTTAAATGGAATTGAATTTATTTATTTAAATTTTTAGCTTTTTTATAATTTAAAGATTTATAGTTTAACTGTTGAATTAATTGATTAGTTAAAATAAGTGGTTAGTTATTTAATTAGTTAATTTCATTATATAGTAGTCAGATTAAAATAATAATTGATCCATTTTTTTAATTTCTATCAAGTGTTTTTGAAAATTTGTTTCAAATGTTAGTATTCACTTGCTAAAATTAGATGTATTCTGCTTGCTAAACTTACTAAACTGTTTTGTTTGCTATAGCTAGTTTTTAATTTAATTCATCATTTATTTCTTACAACTTTTTGGAAATTATTTCCTTCTCTTCTAATTTTTTATGTATTTATTTAAATTCTTCCTAATTAATTCTTAGTTTAAAAATTTAACTCTCATATTATTAAATTAATTTATCATTCTTTTCTAAAGCATCTTAATATTTTCTTTTATATTTTTTAGCTTTTTTAGAATATTTTTTCCCTTCTATGTAATGAATTTCTTTTCTACCGTAACTTTAGAAGCTATTAGATTATTGTAGCTGAATACTAGCACTCATTGCTCTAATTTAGGTCTTAAATGTTTCAATTAAAACACATTATTCCTATTTTTCAAACTCTAATTTTTCTAACAAATCACTTGCCAAACCACAATGGTACTCAAATTATCCAATCATGGCTACAAGCTCATCTATTCTTACTTGATGTTCCTTAATTAAAAAAAAATAAGTCAACTTAAATGATAATTTCTAAATTTTACTTTTAGTTAAGTGGGGTTAACTTGAGGTTACTTTTTATATTGCTCTAGTTCTTTTTTTGTTGTTGCCTATTCTTACTCTAATTATTTTATTTAATTTGTATATTTATCCAGATATGCTTATAAGTCAGAAATTTTATCATTTTTAATTTATAATTCCATTTCTAACTTAGCTGTTATCTGTCTTTGCTAATTTTGAATTATAGTAGCCATCTACAAATTGCTGTTTTCACCTTTTAAGGCTGTATATGAGATCATAAGATTGTTAAAGGTTTACTCTAAACCCTTTAGCTTTTGCTACAAGTCTAAATTTTCTGCTTCATATTTAGTTAGTTTGCTGATAATATTTACCTTTTCTCTACATATATTTTGATTTGCCTCACATAAACGGTTATTAGTTTCTTGTAAAATGTAGTTATCATTGTTCAGCTTAGCTATCTCATCATTTAACTTGTTTATAATATCTTTCAAATTGTCATTTTCATCAAGGGTATTGTTAATTTTCATACAAATATTATTGCAAGCTTACACTTTTTCTTAGTAAATTGTATTTAGATAATGAATTTCTATATCTTTAGATAGCAGCTTAGATTCTGCTTCAGCTACCCATTTTTCTGATTCCTTTATATATTTTGCTTTTACCTTAATATTTTATATACGATTCTATGCTTAAGAGAGTTTTTCTTGGGCATCTCTCAAAGCACCTGATAAATGTTTTTAACTGACTTACAGCTCAGAGATCTTAAGCTAAAATCTTGATGCTTGCTCTTGTTTTCTTGTAGCTTAAAGTTAAAGATGATCTCTCTCTTTAGTCAGTTTCTCAATCTAAACCACGTAATTATCACATCTTCTAAACAGTGATTTATTTTATTCAAGAATTTCACTGTTTTCTTCTGAATCTATTTATATGTTATCATAGCTATTTTACAGTTAATCATATCTCTCTTACAAATTTTTAGTTTTTTTTTATAGATCTTATATCTTGTTTTCTTTATCTTACAAATCTTTTTCAAATTCAGAACATTATTTAGATTTCTCTTCAAGCTAATTTTATATAAATTAGTTTGATTCTGATAAGATTTCCACTTAGTCAGTCAACTTGGCGTTTTCTTATTATAAAGCTTCTAATTTTTTTGTTAGTTGATCATTTGTCTGCTCAATGCACTACCATTTTTGTGCTTCTTCTAACATTTATGTATTCTACTCAATAAAATCTTGCAATTCATTATTCATATTACTTAATTTAAACTAATGGCTCAATTCTCTAAGCTCGTGTTCTTTAATTTATCCTTTTAGCACCTTAATTTCTTCGGAAGAGATGCATTCTTTTCTTTGCAAAACTTCAAATTGCTATTAAACCTGCTAAAACTAATTATACAAACTGTTATTTTCCTATTTTTATATATCGATCGACTACTTTTGTCTTTCACTTTCTCTAACCAGTTTATCCTTTTCTTCTTCTAAAAATATAATCTTCTCTACTAATTCAATCATTTAAGCACTTTATCTTTATTTGTTTTCTTATCTCATTTATTAACTCAATTCCCTATATTTTTCATCCATTTTATTTAACTCTCTATTTTTCATATCAATATCTTCTTCCATTGAACCAATATAAGTTTTTAGTTTATCAATCTCTTATTAATATCCATTTTTTTCGTCTCTTAGCATTTAAACCTGTTATTACATACTCATTATTTAGCTTGTATATTCTTATCTTAAACTATCTATGCTCTCCTCACATGCTCTCATTTTTTCAGGAGTATTCCATTCATATTCCAACCCTAATGTTTGTTTTTTTTTGAATTAAAATAATTAAATTAATCAGAGAGAAGAAATATTATATTTTAAATGGTAAATTATTTATGTTTTTTACCCATCTTTTAGAGAACTTCTGCAAATTCTTTACGAGACTTTATCGATTGATCTATTTTACCCATAAGATTATTTAAACAAATGAGAAAAAATTAGTCCTTTTATTAATTAATAGCTTAGTAATCCTTTTATGAGCTTGGCGTTTGGTAATCCTTTTATGAATATTCCTATTCTTCTATAATAATTTATTCAGTTTGAGCATTATCGTAGGGACTTGTAAAACCACTTGTTGATTTTTCAAATTAAGTTTCTTCTTCAAAATCATTCAGCAGATTTTCAGTGTCCTTTAAAAATTATAAATCATATTTTCCTTACTCATAGTTATTAGGAAAAGTTTTCTCTAATAGCATCTTTAGTTTTACTTGCTGAGAATGGATTATTATTTGTTGTTGAGCGTCTGAAGTAAATTATTTAGATATCTAATCTTTCATCTCTCTTATTATATTTTCATACTTAGAAGTTTCATTTTCTTATTGCTGTCTAAGTATATGGATAGCTTTTTGAAATTCTCTTTCATTATTCATGCAATCTTCATTTAATTTTCTAAGACGCTCTTTTAATTCAATAATGGTCTCATCATCTTAGGATTCTTTTTCATTCATTTGGCTTTTTAATTGCTTTTCAAAATTTAACTCTTACTCCCTCATTTATTCAAGTCTCTCTTTTAGCTGTTTTATTTCTAATCTTAAAACTTTAACATCTGTGATATTATTTTCTTCATTCAGCTAAGCCTTTACATACATTATAAATAAATTTATATTCTAATAATGATAAATCAAACAAATTACTTTATTTTTTATCATTTTTGCTCTTTAGGCAAATTTTAAAGTTGAAAGTGTTTCTTAAAATGAAATAGAAGCATCACTTATAGCAGCAATAATAAATGTTTTTGAATTTCCTCCCAAGCTGTCTTTGAGTATAAATGTAAGTCTAGAATCTCTATAGGGGATATGCCTCTATTTTCCTTGATTTTGCTCCACTAAAGAATTAATAACACACCCAAGCACTGTAAGACTCTATATATTAATTTTAAAATAATATAAATATAATATTATTTATCTAGAGCAACTTACTTTATTTATATTAGAAGCTTCCTTAAGCGTTTATCCTGCTGCTCCTGTTAAATTTTACCTTTCAGAGCCAGCTAAATCTACAAAGTGAAACTTTGAGCACCTTATCTTTTCTAATCCATCATTATCTTTATCCTTAATTAATTATTAAGAAATTAAACTATATTTTAAAAACTTATTCAATCAATACTTTTGTTTCAATAGTAAGTGAAAATAATGAATGGCTTCTAGAGGATTCTATGTTCATTTAAGTAGCTGAAACATGCCTATTTCTAGCTCCTGTATTTAATAATTCTATTGCTTATTATGCGCTTGTAACTTTTTCTTCACTTAATCCTTCTATATAAACTCCTTTCTTTTAATCTTCTCTAACCAATAAAGTAGAGCCTGATGGCGATAACTAAAAATTATTAACATTTAACATAAGTAAAATTATTTGATGAATTTATTTTTAAAAAACCAAAAATTGTATCATTTTAATTTATTTACAAGATCCATAATTTGCTCATTATAAATTTCTAAATAGCTACATTTCACTCTACTATTTTCAAATTTTTCTAGCTCTTTAAAAATATATTCGAAAACTCGAGGCTAAAGTCCTCTATGGTCACCCTATTTTCCTAGCATTGTGTATGTTTTTCCTGCTCCTGTTTAACCATAAGCAAATATACTTGAATTATATCCTTTTTTGGTAAAAATTATTAATTATGATATAAATGATAACACGCCATAATAAATTACCCTTAAGACAAAAGTCAGCCTAAGGCTTACCAATTTTTTCAAATATTTCATCCTATTAAACATCTGAATTTATAACACAATCAAAAATATAAGATTTGGACTCAGGTTTGGATTCAATCCATATTTTATTAATGTTTTCTTAATCAATTGATAATATTGATTTGGCATTTTGCTTCCTTTCTCTCTCATTTAATGGTCTTATGCGTACAGCTACTTAAATATTGTCTTCTTAAGCATTAAGAGTTGTAGATGAAGTTATATCCATTATATGTTAAGAGTACTTTTAGGTATCTATAAAAACTATAAGCTTTGGATAAAATATATTAAAATTTTTGTATAAGTTTTGCTTAGAAAATGAATATAAATAATTATCGTGTTTTTTATTGCGCCGAATATTTTTTGATTATTATCTGAATTAAATTTAAAATTGAAAATTTGATTTAGATTTGAGTTAAAATAACATCTAAGGTTGATTTTTATCGCCAGCTAATAAATTTTGGTGTTACAAAAAACAATCTACATGCAAACAAGTAAATAAGCTAGTAAAATTTGGATTAAGCAAATAAAGACCATTAAGATTATTTAATTTAATGAAATCATTTAGTTAGAATAACTAAAGTCGATATATTTATATATTAAGAATGAAACAAGAATTAAAAATCAATCAAATACAAAAAATATAAACAAATAGACGTAAAAATATATTTTTTAATACATTAAATTTATTTGTTTTTGTATATTATTTTTAATTAACATTAACCTATTTATTTTCGATTTATTATTAAATAAAGTCTATATTAACTATTTAATTAATGAATTACTTATTATGTCAATTTATTTATAAATTAGAATAATTAAAATCAATTTTAAAATTGAATTAATTAAAATTAGAGTAACTCAGATAAATAGAAAAGAACATAAAGATAGATGAAATTTACTGTCGTTTTTTATTATTTTTAATTTAGCATTTTAGTTGAATTTTAATTAAGGTTTATTTTTTATATTTGCAAATATCTCATTAGAGCATTTTTGCTAGTGTTTCTTATTTCTTCTGTAAATAAGCTTGAAAGAAATTATGTAAAAAAAGCATTTAGAATAATTAAGTGAATAAAATTATAAAATTAGAATAAATTAAATAAATTTTAAGAATGATATTATATTTAGAACGACTCATTATAATTTTAAGAGATATGAACATGCATTTATATATTTACATAAAATTTATTTGTTTTTATTTATTATTTTTAATTAAGCTTTTAATTTATATTTTAAATTCTTGTTATAATTTATTTTAATTAATGTTTATTATTTATATCTACAAATTATCTAATTATTGATTGCATTTTATATTAGTAAGTGTTTCATTATTTCTTTCTAAAGCAATAGTTCCTTAGCTCATCTAATACTTATCTACTCAATATAAATTAAATTAATTTCAATTAAAAATAGTAAAATTTATAAATTATTACTTATCCTACTATACAAAATTATTGGCTGGTAAATATGAGTGTGATTTCTGCTTTTTGAACTAATCAGAGTATCTATTTTAAGAATTACTTGCTATTTTAGCACTACTTAAAAATGAATCTTATATTCTTGTACCAGATAGATTTTCTCTCTTAGTGCTTATCTTTTCTTAATATCTTTGATTTTCATCGCATATTCTTGCACTATTTAATCCGTAAGAAGGTGATTTGCTTCTATTTGTGTTATTTCTTGACTACTGAAAATAAAACAAAAATAAGTTATTTATTTATTTAAGCTTTTTTTTACCTCTTGATGATTAGGAGAAAGACTTGTCTTCTTTGAAAACTTTTGTATATTTTCCTTATCTTATTTTAGCTCGTTTTGCAAGCTGTTTTAGACTATTTTTTATACAACTTACATTTACTAAAATTGCTTCTACCCAATCTAGCTCTGTTTGTTTTTTTAGTAATTTTTATAGTAAAAAATAAAGTTAGAGAAATTATTTACTTCACTAAACTCTCTTTTAAGAGTTCTGCGATTATTTTCGTCATAATTTATTATCTTCTTAGAATTCTTTATCATAGGAGGCTATTTATAGTAAAATTATTTTGAAATCAAAGAAAATTAATTAAATAAGTTAATAAATTTACTTTAAATTAGCTAAATTAGGAATTTTCATAATTTAAATTCTTCCTAGATGTTTATTTTTCCATCAAAGGAATCATACAATTTACATCTCTTTGAGAAAGAATATTATTTGGGCTTTCAGTGCTTCTGATTATTTTTTCTTGACTGTTTCTGTTTTCTTTGCTGCTAGAGCTTCTTAAATCATATTATTTGAAAGTATGGCGATCTAAAGAGTCTTGAACATTATATTCTTTATTAGGAGAAATTTCTCTTTTATATTTATTTTTCGATTCTGATCTTTGTATTTGTTCTACTAAAGTATTCTTAAATTAAAAAAGGCTTTGTTAATAAACTTTGTTTACAATAAACTAATTTACATATTTTTCAAAGAGTTTGTTGTAATCATCTTCCTTTTTTTTCAGTAAATCAGTTACACATTCGAGATTTTATTTTAAGCTTTATATAACTAATTCAAAATCCTTCTTTGTTTCCTAAATCCCGTGTATTTTTCCATTTAGTTCTCCCTTTAGTTTAATAATTATTATTTATTAATGAATAAATTATAAATATATTTATTACTATTTCTAAATTCTGCTTTTGATTTTATTCTTAAAGCCTTTTGATTTCCTCTTCATATCTATCAATCATTTATGCCACGTAGTTTTAATAAGAATGATTGCTTTAATTATAAAAATGACCATTTTAAGAATTTCCTTATTAAGATTAATCAATAGAAGTGGAATTTTAGTAGTAACTTTGCAATTATCCATCCTATTTGTAATGATTATCTCTTACATTTCCTATCTCCTAGTTTTGATATACTCCATTTAAATTTACTATTTAAGCAATAAAAATAATTAAAGTTGGTATATTTTTTTATTTTATAAGCCAGTTTTTAAAAATTAATAAAAACTTTTAAAGAAATTAAAATTGTTAAAGATGTTATTATTTCTAAATAAAAAATAATTGGAATAATTATATCTAAGCCTAAACATAGTTTTGTTATTTTATATTTATTCAATAAGTGATTGTATTATTAAATAAACATAATTATTTTCTATCTAATTTTAATTTATCTCGTTTTCTTTAATTAATAATTAAATTCAATCTACAAAAATATTTCAATTTTATTTTTTAGGTTCATCATTAATCCTAAACTGAATTAATTAAATTTCAGATTAAAGATTTTTAATACTATCTGTTTAATTTGTTTAATTTTTTGTTGGTAATTGAAAAAGCTATTTGAATCAAATTTAGAATCATTTCTTTTGTTAAATTGTTTTATTGTTTTAGATGAAGTTTTTTTTTTGTAATAAAAAAAATCTTTTTGAAATTAAAAATAGCTATTTTATTTAAGCTTAAAAAAAATCATTTCTTTCAAAAATATCAGATGTTTTTAATTTAATTTTGGCTCAATTAAAAGATAACATTATTTTAAAAATAAATAATTTTAGATGATTTAAAATTAATTTTACATGAATCGAAATTCTGTGAGGGATTTTATTGAGAAAAGGTCTGAGAAAATTAATCATTAAATGATTCATCTTTTTAAAAGTTAGGTAAACCGTATTAATTTGCTTTCTCTTAATTTGCCATAGGATAAGATATTTCTCCAAAGCTTTCTAAGCCAAATTATTGCTAACTATTTCTATGTGATTTAATGCTTGGCTGGATACTGTTGTTGTTTGTTTGTTAAGCACTGTTATTGCAAAAAGTGTTTCTGTTTTATGGCTAGTTGTCGTTAAATATTATTTAATTTTATTAGTGTTAATTTAATTAATTTTAGTCAAAGTAGTTTTATTCACTTTAATATTCTTCTAGGAAATGTTCTGCTTATTGTTATTAGTTTAGCTAATCAGATTTCTCTTCAGTTTAATAACCGAAAATCTAATTGCTATTATTGAAGCTGGGGTAGTTTACTTATCCAATCTAATGCAAGGGGTCTTGATATTATTTACTCATTTTCATTTCTTTTATTGACATACCATTTTATTACTATGAAGAGTTGTTAGAGGTTACTTCTTACATTTTGCTTTCTTATTGGCTCAGCTACTTTTGATACTAGCTTTGTCTGTTGGTAAATATTCTAATTTGAGAATTACCATTTGCAAGCTATCTTAAGCGTTCAAGTTCAGCATAATCATTATCCTCAATTTGGTGTTAGTAATCTTGCTCTTCTTCATCTGACCTTTCTTAGGTATACTATGGTTGAATACTACTTGAAAAGGAATTCTTATTATTTTGAATATATTCATTAGATAAGTAATTTTTCTCAGAAAATCTTCTACTAATCCTGTTCTCAAAAGTTTAATTTGTAAAAGATATCTCTTCTGTTTACATATTTACTTAATTACTCCTTTATGTGTCAATTTTTTGATCTGACTAATTTAAATATTCAGGAGCTAAATTATTATTTTGCAATGAATTTTTTTAATTATGTTCTTAATTTTCGATTTCATTTTTATATTTGGTAAAATCATTTTCTTTTTTTCCATAATTAATTTATTTTTATTAGTTTTAGGCAAAATCAAAATCTTAATTACCATTAAATTGTTCTGATTATGAAGTAAACAAATTAATTTCAGTAGCAATTAACTAATCTTTTTACTTATAATTATTATCTTCTTCTTCTTCTTCTTTAAAATTCTTAATACCATTGTTTATGCTATACACTATAAACCCACCTTTGATGAATTACATAGGGCAACTGAAATCCTCTGCCTCATTTTCGAGTAATCTCATGTTGTGGGGGATAGGTGGTGGATTTTAGCTTTCGCTATTTATAAATCTTACTTCTAATTAAGAGTCATTTTCTCCACTTTGTTCTGAGTAAACAGATTACTTCTAATTATCTTCGTATTCTTATTAAAATTGTAATTATTACTCTGATTAGTTCTCGAGAGATGTTTCATAATATTAATCAGATTTTTAATTATTTTCATTCATCTTAGAGCTAAAACTGGTATTCTTATTGTTTAAACTACTATAGGTATTGGACTATTGGGAAAGCTGCTAATTTTTAACTTCGTTTTTTATAGAAATCTGTTGGCTATTGCTTTAATTTTCTACTTTTTATCTATAACTTAAATTCGCTAAGTTTACCTAATTTTACTATTAGTAGCTATTCTAACGACTACTGATGATGCTTGAGTCTGAGTTTTGTGACTTGTTTACAAATTATTAATTTTTTAACAAATCCTGTCTATGACTTTGCATTTAAAGATCTCTTTAACTTTACTAAATAGATTCTTTAGCATCATTTACATTTTTGGGTTTCAAAATGTAAGGATTATATTACAAAGGCATATCTTAAGATGACTATTTGCTATCGTGATAATTGCTATTAATTCCTTCATTAGAATTTACATTTAAATTGACGTTATAACTTGGAGCCTGCTCTGAAAATTGTTGTTCTTCTTATTCTCCATTTTCGTTCAACGATTAGGCTTATGAAACTTCGCTTTAGAATCTTAAATTCAATTAATTTTGCTAAGGGACTAGTAACTAATCAAAAAGTTATGAGTGAATTCTGCTTTTATTAACACCTTCTTGCAGGGAATTCTCTTTTTGAGTTTGATTCAAATGTGCAGCCTGTCCTTGACAAGATTCTTATAGCTATTTAGATTCTTTATTTGAAAAACAGTTGATAATGATTTATGTTAAAAAAAATCAAATTAGAATACCTTTATCTTAAAACCCCTTCATAATTTACATGATATCTTCCATTTTTAATTAGAATTTTTAGCAAATATATTAGAACTGTGACATACTGCTGAATTGGTGTTAATCCTAAATAATGAAAAAATTATAACTTTATTACAAAATTCTTTATTTACAGAAGAAGAGTAGTTTTTAGTGGATTTAGGAGACTGCTATGTAGTTAAGTAGAGAGTTTCAGACTGATCATCTTTAATGTTTTTAGATTAAATGGAATTGTCGATGAAGTTATTTTGGATCGACTGGTTGCTTATACTTTACTAAGTCTAAAATTTAGTTCCTACACCACACCCCTGCATTAAATGGTGACTAGGAGCAGTAGATTGAGTGACTTATGTATTTTCTCTTTTACTTGTAGTATTTAAGTTAATTGGCTGTAAAATATTTTTTTTATTATTTTAGTTGATATACTATCTATCATTGTCAAAATAGTCATCAGTATCTAGTTCTTGCAAACTAGCCTTTTATTAATGCATTTTATTTAGCATTTAGCACAATTATTACCTTTGTAAAGTAATATTAATTAACAAATTTACTGTTTGATCTTCTTTTTATTATTTTTTTACAAGACAAGATTGATTTCTATCGTTATCTAAATATGTAAAATATCTATCTAATTTTTCTTTTAATCAATTAATTAATTCATTTCTTGTCGATTTTGTTAGCTATTAAATTAGTAAGAAAATATAGTTGAATTTAAACATCATTAACGAGCTCATAACGGATATAAAACCTTATAAATATCACTCATTAATAATCTGAGACAACTATTTAGCTAAAAGTAAAGAAATAATAATATTGGTTAATAATATAAGCAAATTAACCTCAAATATCTTAATTAAATGAAGCAATAGATTAAATGAATTCAAGAGAATTATGTTACTTTTCTATTTAAATAATAAGAAAAAATTAATAAATATTTCATAGATAATTTTTATTAAAATACCAATTAATCTTCTTCTAATTTTAAAGAAAAAGTATTCAAACTACTCTCTTATATGAAAAAAAGATTTAAAGAATTATTTTTTACAAACAAAACGAATTAAATTAAAAATGTAAAAACATTTAACGAATAAATTAATACAAGTTTAAATTATTAGAAATTTAATTAAATTATTTTAATAAAGATTTGCTCCAAATTTATTTCTTGCTTATTTTGTAGAGAGATACTAAATACGTCAAATTAATTTATTAATTTCTAAATTTAATTTATCAAGAAAGCTCCTAGAAATAGGTATTAACTTCATTAAACTTTTAATATTTTTGAACAGCCTACTTTACTTTTTTATCTAACTGCCTGTTCATTTCTCTAATGTGGTTTCTTCTAACTAAGTAAAAAATTAAACCTCCAATAAGCATACCACCAATCAATGATAAAGTGATTGCAAGTCCTTTTGAAATAGATGGTTTTTTCTTAGGTCTAATAGCTTTTCCTGCATTTTTACTATTATAATTATCTCCTTAATCGTTTTCTTCGAAATCATCATTTTAAACTCCTATTTGAAGAAGAGAAACACATTGTTTAGATGGATAAAGCATGCTTTTGCAAAGAACTCTAGCTAATTAATTTTTTACATTTACTATATTGTCTTAAAAGAGCTCTCCATTGACTATGATAGTTGGCCATTAATATATTCTGTTATTATCAATATTATATTTAATTGATCTGAAGCTTGCATTATCCATAGCCTAATAATCTATTTATTATGCATCAGATCCTTAGAGCCATGATTCTCTTACGATTCTCTAAACTTGAGTTAATAAAGGTTGATTTTGTTTTCTTAAAATATTCTCACCACACTCTGATAGATCAATATGGAGCTAGAATTTCTCTGCCTGTTAAACACAATTTGAAATAAACTCTCTCATATAAATAGTCCATTCGAATGTATTTTAGGTTGATAAAATATACTAAAATAACTCATGTTCAAGAACGTCAGTTGCTAATTTATAAAAATTACCATCAGGATTAGTTAAAAAGAATATCAAAAAGAAATTTGTAATTCATATTATAAATCTTTTTACGATTAAAATAATTCACGTTGTGGATTGTGCAATATTTGCCATTTGAAAAGCATCCATTGCTAATGATTTCTTTCTAAGAATGATCCAAACAAGATTCAGTTTAACAAATTTTAGTTGCTTCAGTACTGTTATATATTTAAGGGGTAACTATTAAACTTACTGTTTGGTTTGGATCATAATCTCTGATAAAATTGTAAAGCCCATCAATAAATGCGTAGCTATGCTTCTAAACAGAAGAAAAAAAGTATTGAACTTTAGGAAAAGCTTATTATTAGATAGGAGCAAAATTTATTTAGCACAAAATCACTGAGCCTTCGAAATCATCTTTTTTCATCTATTCATACAATTTTTCACCCAGCGCTTTGTCTGATATAACAAGCACAGGAATATCAATATGATCAACTAAATTAGAAAAATATTAAAAATACATCTATACAAAATCTATAATAAATAAAAATTAGATTTACCATTTATTTATGGATAAGGATTATTTCTTACATCTCCTATTGGATCATAAAGAATAACACCTTTAGCACCCAATAAAACAGCTTCTCTAACTTAAGTGCCAAAGAGACATTCGCCAGTAATTTTTATGAAAATATAAATCTCTATGTTTTAAACGCTTTAAATATATTCTTATTTCCATTTATCTAAATTTGTATGATCACAAAGATTATAATTCGGTTTATCACTAATCACAATTCCAATATTTTATTTTGAATCTTGCTTAACCTTCCCCATAAATGTATTCAACAAAACTAGACTAGAACCTAAATTTTTAAAAATATTAGAAATATGACAATAATTTCATTATTTAAAATGCTGATTTATGAATGTCTTAAAATCTTTTATATAATTTCCATCATTAAACAAAAAATATATTTTTAATTAAATTCATCTATAAATTTAAATTTAAACAGCAAGCAAATATCTTATGCTAGCTAAATAAAATTTATATCAGGTTTGATAGAAATATTCGCTTTCATTTATTGTTGAATCTAAATAAATAATAAATTTACTTGAAGATCCTAAAATATCTCTATATCTTTATTACTTAAAAAAAAGATGGTGAGAAACTCTAGAAAACCCATCAGCTAAAGTCTGAGCAACCAATATTGCTAAAACTAAAACGCAAATATTCCTCATTATTATTATGACTATTATATTTTATTTGCCAAAATATCTTTGAATTGCTATATTCTTTCTAATGTCTATCTTTCTACCTATGCTTTCTTTTGTAGCTAATACAAATTTTATTACTAAATATCTATGATTTTTGGTTTTCTTTACTTTTGTTAGGCTTTGCCTGATTATTGATTAGTTAAAATTTTTAATCAAGGAAGATTACAATATAGCCAATATTTATATATAATATACAAAATTATTGATAATTATAAATAAAAGAATTGGGAAAATAAACATTCTCAAAACTTTATCAAAAATAAATTAGAATAATTTGTTTTTTACCTCTCTTAACAACAAAATAATTTTGATGACAGATTTACCAAATATAGATTGAATAAAAATATAAATTATAAAATCAGTTAATACTGTTTGAAATATATTTGAATTTAAGTTAATAATTATTTAAAAATATTGGCTTGCTTTTAGTAATCATTTTAGCATATTTGTTTAAGAATTATTAGTAATTTGTAAATAAATTGATTGGTAATGAGAGAAATATTTGTTTGCCTGTTTATTTATTTTTTATAAACACAATTTTAATTTATTTATTGATGCTGTAGTGAATTTTAATCACTTTAATTATTACTATAAAGTTTGCTGTAGAAAAGTGGTGGGTTTTCCCATGTGGTTTACGATTACGATTTTTTCCATATGGCTTTTGATGCTTTGTAATGCTCCAAAACTCTTGTTGTTTTTAAAAGGGTTTTCGTTTGGTGATGGTAGTGGGTTTGTAAAATCAGAAATATTCTTAAAAAAACCAGAGTTTTGAGTTTAAGAAAAGCTTTGTTTGTGATTTATTTTAGATTTTTGCAGATTTTATTAATGATTTTAATCTATTAAAGTGCTTTTATTGCTGCTGTTTTAAAAACTTTGTTGATTTTATATTAGAAATTAAGATTATTTAGTAGATTATAAATTTAAGCTTCCAATTCTACGATGCTTAGGGTTGTAAAAAAAAGAACTTATTGATTTTCTAGCATTCAAACCTTTATTTGCACTCTGTTATCCAAAAAAAATAAAATTATCGTAATCATGCTTTTTCAATTAAGTTTAAGCAGAGCTCTGAGAATTTATAGATGTCTACATAAAATTTTCTGAATTATTAAGAGAATCGCTCTAAATAATAAAATCTTTTTTTTAAAACATTTCTGAATTTAAAAGGTAATCAAGACTATTTGTCCTTTTGCAGCTAGGGATTTAATCCCTAATTTGAGGTGATTAACTTTGAATGAAAAACTCTGCATTCAAAGATTTGGTCAAATCATTTTAAATCGAGGTTTTCTCTTTAAATTTCTTAATAAGCTTCTCTATCTACTCTTGCCTAGTCACTTTTCCTTATTTTATAAATTATCTTTCATTTAAGCTATATCTTTTGCTTGCATCTGCAGATTCTAACTATTTTCTAAAATCTTTCATCTTATCTTATCTGTGAGTTGCATCATTAAACATTTCTGAAGTTTCTTTGAAGATATGCATTACAGAGAGCTATTCTGAAATTAATAAAATTTTTATTAAAAATTGTAAGTTAATTTTATAAAGTTTTTAAAATTAAAATATAAAATATTTACATTAACCCATTTAGTTGTTTTAAAGTATTTTCTTTTTGTATTAAATTTTGCACAATAATTCTTTAAGTTATCCTTCTTTGTTTAGGTCAGGATTTTGTTAAATAATTTCTTTTAATCTTGGGCTGATATTTTTATAATTTCCTTTAAAATAACATTTTTAAGAATTGGTTCCACTTCCAATAAAATCATCTTTTGTTATAGCAGAAGTTACTTAGTCAATATAACTTTTATCTTCTTTAGTCTCTTTTCCTACGTAATCCTGAAAGCAACTACTAAAAGTTTATATGCTATCCATATTTTAAGGAGATTTAATTTAACTGTTTCTGCTATTTGGGGATTGTTTTGGTGATTATTAAAGGTTGTTTTTAGGTATTTAGATTTAATTATTTCTTGGTGAATAAATAGGTGGTTTTTTAGGAGATAAAATTGGAGATTTATGAGGAGATTACCTTGGAGATTATGAAGGTGATTTTTTGTTTGTTAAAGATGTTTTAGGAGAATTCAGCTATTATGATTCATTATTTAGTTAAATTTAAGATTTTTCTATTAATGAACTCTATTAATTGAGTTTTAATGTGCTTCTATTCTAAAATAGAGAACTTTCTCTATTTCTAGATACAGCCAAGTTTAGAGTTTAGTTGTCTTTTTCTAGTTTAAGTAACTGCTTTCTAACAATTTCTTCACTTTGCTAATTTTCATACTAATCACGCTCTTATGTGTGCTGAGTTTATTGAGTTTACTAAGAAATTACAGTAGAAAGCACATCGTTAAATTATTATTATTAGAGACGATTTTCATTTTCAGATAGTTGCTAAGAAATAGAATTACTTATATTCTTATTTTTATATAAAGTTTCTATTTTTTTGATTGAGTTTCTAGTTTTTTAGATCTCTTAATATTTTTAATCTCTCCAAAATTCCTTTTATATAGCCATTTCCTTAAGAGCAATATTCATCTCAGATATTTCATTCATTAACTTTTAGAAATCTTTCTTCTTGCACATAAGAAGCTTAGTGTCTATCCTTTTTTAATTAAAATAATAAAATATATTTATTATTCTGTTTAAAAATTGTCTAAAAAATAAATTTTTTTTTATTTTTATTTGAACTTACTTTGCTACTGCTGTATATTTTCTTTTTCTATTAAATATAGTGTCATCTTCACCAAAGTAAGATTTTATACCAATAATTCCTATGCTCACAGTAATTGTTTAGCTCTAATTTATTCCATAAGAAGTTTAGAGTTTTCTAAATAGTTCTACCTCACCTAAATTGTTAAATATTTATATTTTAATCAAAATAAAAAAAACAACTTAAGAATAACCTCTTTTTATAATGTAAATATATTGAACTTAGTCTCCTTCTTCGTATATCCTTTCTCCAGAAGCAAACAATCTTTTCTCAAAAAATTATGAAATTTTTGCCATCTTTTCTATTGAGAGACTAATATTAATCGTAGATGCTAGAAATTTTATTCCTTTTTACATCTTTTTTTTCTTTTAATCCATTAATATTTTTGAGTAATCTTCAACATTTAAAACTCCAAAGTAACAGTCTTCATTACAAACAATAGTAGCAGCTCTTGGTTTTTTAGTTAAAATACCGAGGTCACCAAAAACTCTGCCTTCACCTATTCAAATCAAGAAAAAAATAATTCATCAGTAATTAAGTAAAAATAAGTAAGTAAAAAGACTAGTTATTTATTTTACCTAAATTAGAAGCATGAAAATATTTAAAAATATTTTCATCAAAAAAGTGAGCAGAGTTTTCTAAATTCATTAAATCTAACTTAGGGAGCATTTTTTTTAAATTGTCATTTTGCTGCTAATAGCATTGCAGTATTTTAACTCCTCCAATATTTAACTAAGACTATTGACTGGAAGGCTCAAATATTTTAGCTAATCTAACTCCTAGTCTAACCTTTTGAAAATCAACCTAATTATGTTTAATTAAATTCATAAATAGTTTTTTAAATACCATCCAAAAGAATATTTTTCAATATAAAAATATGGCTTTACTATTAATCCTTTAAATATTTTTTTAATTAATTACCAATATTTTTTTCTTCAGATATGATTTTCTAACACTTCTTATTTCTTATTTTCCACCTCCAGTAGGATTGTTTTATATCTATTTTGGTTAATTATTGGAATTGAGTTGTTAATCTTTTTCTTCAGCACTATCATTTTAGTTGATTTAAATTTTCTGTTATGATTGAATTTAGTTTTAAGATTAATTGAGGGTATTCTGCTATGATAGTTACTAGGCGGTATCTTTTCTTTTAGGCTGACTGGTATGTAAAATACTCATTTTTGGCATTTTGAATAGACCAGTGATATTTTTTGAGGAAGTTATGATGTCCTATTTGAGCTAATCTTATAATTTACTCTCATAGATAGCTAGTTATGAAGGAAGTAAATATTTTTTTTTATCATCTATAGGCTTAATTGGTTATTATTTTATAGCAAATTACTAATCTTTCTTTTTTTTCTTCTTTTTTTTGTTTTATTTTTCAATTGAGATGTTAGGACTAAAGCAAGATTAGCCTGAAGTGTCCATAATTGTACTTTGAAGTTTAACATTACCATCAGGGCTAAATATGCTTGCTCTTTTGTTAATAGGCTGAAGAAAAATAGATTACTTTTTTTAAAGCTCAAATTGGTTGTTGTAAGCAGGCTTGCTATTATTAGAATTCCTGTTGGATTGAGCTTCACTATCAAAGGATTCAGCAAAAGTAATCTTATTCTAGCTATTAATAACTTTATTTTAATTTTATTCATCTTTATGCTGTAACATAGTTTATGTTTCATTAAAATTAAATATATTTTGACTACAATAATCTTCTTCTGTTTCAATTGTCCCATTTTTGAGAGCTCTTAATCTGTTAATGAACAATATAACAATTTTCAGATTGTTGACAACTTTTTAAAATTTTTTAAAGAGCAAATATTTCCTTAAAGTAAATTTGCTTTTCTTTTTTTCATCAGTTGGATCTAAATTTTGCCCCCTTTTTAGTTTATCTATTTCTTCTTATTATTTTTTCAGCAAAACAGCAACCTCTCCTATATTTTAAATAAATTAAATCACATATGATCAAATAGATATTCATTCATTTTACCTTTTAAGAGAATATAAAATCTATCAGGGATATCACCAGCATAAAAAACCACACTCCCTTGCTTCCTATACTCATATTACATTGCTTTACATAAATTTTGATGGATATTATTTTAAATATTGGATTTTTTCGATAGTAATTCTTTAAAAAAGTTCATGTCAATAGTAGCCTTTTATAATGTTGTAATATCTTCATTGTTTCTATTTTATTTATAAAGTAAAATAACAATTTTATGTGAAAAATAATCCATATTTCTTAAGTAAGTAAATAAATAAACAAATTCTTTAAAAAAAGATATTATTTTGCTTTAATCTAATTTTTTTCAATATTTTTTTTCTATTAACACTAATCTTTATATTTACTCAACAAACATCTATCATTTTAATTATTTTTAAAAAAATACAAAACAGCTTTAAACTTTCAAAAAATGTATTTTATAAAATGGTTCCGAACAACAACTTAAAAATAACAAATTAATTAATCATGATTATTTAAAAAGTTTGTTTTCAATAAAATTTAAAGAAAGTTGAAATGAAAATCTAATACTTACCTTTATTCTCTCTTTTTATAAATAAGTATTCTCAGGGCTTTTTCTATGGTGTTGTTTGCTTTAAATTTTGATTTTTAATTTATTTTATTAACCTTGTCGTATTTATATTATCTTCTACTTTAATTTGGAGATATCTACTCTCCTAAAGCTAGATGGTCATCATTGTTTGTTTTTCTTTGAAACTTATCAGGAGAAGGAATCTATGTCTAGTTCCTTTCTCTAATTTGCTAATCTTCAAATTTATTTATATCTTCATTTTCTACCATCACTAATTTTATAATGTGTTAATGAAAAAATCAATATTATTTATGATATTTATGCTTTGTACTTTATTTATCAGCACTCTGGAGCTTTATAGTTAAATGTTCATTTTATTTTTATTTATGATTTACATGTTTATAAGCAATATCGAGAGTCATATTATTTTTCCTATTATCTTAATTGTCTATATTTTCATTTAATTGAGTGTTTTCATTTTTTTAAATCGTATTATGGTTTATATTTTCTTACGATTCATTTGTTTTTTCTTTGATGTATTTTGAGCAATTTTTATTTTCTTAAAGGATAGATTGGTTATCTATTTAGCTTTTTTATGAAATTGTTTCAGACACCTTATCACTTTCCTTATTTTTTAGAGAGCATGATCTTATATTATGTAAGTTTTCTAAATTATTGTCATCTTTATGTATTATGTTTTGAGAAGAAGATAAAACTTCATTTTATGACCTAAAGGTTAATGAGGAGAGATTGCTTACGAAATTTAAAGATTGCTGAGATTTCTAAAAGAAATCCTTTCCATCTTTGAATATAAAATCTGTTTCCTCAATGCTTTGACTAAATCCTGGAGAAAAAATGAAAGAATTAGTATTTCTTAAGTTAAAAATAGAAAAATATAATGGCTAGAAGTTAATATTTATTTTGTATCATTAATTCTACTTTCATTTTAACTTCAAAAAGTACCTTGAAAATGCTTTTGCTAATTAGGCTCTTCGATATTTACGTCTTTAAATATTTTTTCACTGATATCGTATTGGATAGGTTGACTTTTAAATTATTTTAATCAAAATTACTAAATAAATAAAATGTTTAATGCGCTATAAATAATCTTTGAAATAGTAGAAATACTTATTGAGCTTAATCAAAGGATTTAAAATGAGGGGATTTGAAGTAGTTTTTTCTGCTAAAGGCTGTTAATTTTATAAATCTTTTTGTGTATTGTTAGAGCTTATTGATACATTTTGGTTGTTACTTCTAAAACTATCAATTTTTATACTTTATTGCTAATCATTTATTGAGCTCATAACACAATCAGCAGCAAATTAATTAAAATGAGTAATTTATTCTTTGTCTTGAACTAATAAATAAAATTATAATCTACATTAATTTCGAATAGAATAAGAGGTTTATATGCTTTCTAAAAAAAAATAATTAAAAAATTAATTTTTATTTTTTGTTCATATTTAGTATTATTAACAAGTAGTCTTAAAATTATTACATGCTTTTATTTTTATGCAACACATTTTAACTATCACACTATTAATGGCGATTATTTATCAGAACAAAATATTTTTTACTAGCTTCTAGATTTTATTAAATGAATTAAAGTATTTTGTATTTTTAAAAATAAATTTGAAAATTTTTTTTTAGTTTTTAAAAATAAAATGATTTTATTGAAAATATTTAATTTTCGTTTTTTTTCTATTTGTTATTTTTTGAAGTAAAATTAAATTATTAATGAACTAAATGCACTGAATTAATTAGCAATAATTCATATTTTTTTCTAATATGAAAAGATTAGAACATCAAACCAGCTAGAAAAATTTATTTTTCCTTTACAATAGTTTATTTAAATTGGCTTCAATTAATAAAATTTTTTAAAAATTTCAGCCAGAAAAAAATTATTATAATATAATTTTAATATTTTTATAAAAAGCATTTAATCAAATAGCAATATTTTTTAATTTGTAAATTTTGATTAATTACACTTTTTCAAATTAAGAATAATAATTTTAATTTAAAATTTTTTAAGTTTTGTTCTAATAGAATCTTGTCTAATTAATTTTTCTAGAAATATCTCTTTTACAAATTACAAGACTTTGTCAGAATATATAAGAACCATTGTACATACATACATTGGTCTTTTAAGAAAAATTATAGTAATCAAATTTGGTTTTTTTTTATTATCATTTATTCTATTATTTCTAAGCAAATACCACCACTTTTAAATGTTATCATAATAAATTAAAAATCCACTAAATGACTTATTTATCTATCTATTTATTTATCCCCACTTAATTAAAAGGAAAAATGATTAAGTATATCAATTAATCCATAATAGATAATAATGAAGAGACTTTTATAAATAACTCATAAATGATAGATTTTTGAATTAAAAAAAATATTTTACAAAGATAACAAACACTTTTTAAGGAGTAAACTTTTTTGTCTACTTTAATTTAAAAACTAAAAATCTTTAAAAATAATTAATATAAGTAGGTAGGTGTCTATAACTTTATTACAACCACACAATAATCTATTTAATTCCATGAATTGATTTTAAAAGTAAGTAACTGTCTCACATAATTTTAGATGGACTCTAAAACATTTTCAGAAAAGGATAAGTGAAAAATAAAAAAGATATATCATATTTTACTTAATTTATAACTAATTAACTACTATTAGCTACATAAAACTAATAACGTATTCTATTTGCATATAAAATCCTTACCTTATTTAGGTTTTCATCAATTTTATATTCAGCTTATTACTACATTAATAATTTATTTAATAATGATGATTAGAATAATTTGCTGCTAATAGCTGATAAGATTTAGGAGTTCTAATTTATTTGGAAGCAGATTACTTGATTAAATTTCTAAGTTTTCTATTTCATAAATGGAAGAGTATTTTTTCAGTCCTCCAACTCCATATAGTGAAATAATAAAACCCTCCTTGAAGGGAGATGGCGGTTTGTACTTGGGATAGATCGAAGTTGCTGAAAATTATGAAAAACTTAAAAAACTAAGGATTGGAGCCATCGTTTCGATTATTGGATATCCGCTTAGGCTGAATTATGATAACAAAATCAAGCATTTGTATCTTGAAGCCTATGACAGAGAAGATTAAAATATCGAATAATATTTTGACGCTTCTTACAAGTTCATCTCTGAAAATATTAAAAAGACTAATGTACTTGTTCATTGCTAATTGGGGATTTCTCGAAGCTCATCAATAGTAATCGCTTACTTGATGATGAAGAATAAATAAACAACTTATTTGAAGGAATTGCAATTTGTGAAATCAAAAAGGGAATGTGCACACCCTAACGATAGCTTCCAGAAGTAGCTTATGAACTTGGAAATGAAATTATCTAAAAAATAATGAGGCTAGCTTTGAAAATAAGCAAATTATTAAATAATAAAGACATGCTTGATAAATAAAATCCTCACAAGAATTCAAATATTATCAAAAAAATAGATATTAATTTATTATAAATTAAACATGCTAGATGAATTTGATAAATAGTGTTAGAAGAGCAGTTTTCTGTCTTTTTTAAAAATGAGTGAAGCCAGACTCATGCATATTTACTTTGAAGTGAATTATATGTTACTCCTACATGTCTTCGTGGTTGTTTTTAGCTTTAATTATTAACTATGAGTACTATAAGTATTAATCTCCTCATTTTTACATGTTTTGTGTATTGTGTGAAAGGATATTTAAGAGTCATAATATATATTATATATAGTACCTCCTTACAATAAATTACTTTTTTGGATCTCATATTATTTTTACATAGAATTTTTGAAACTATGCAGAAGAGAAACACATATTTTAAATTTGCGTGATTGGATAGGAAAAAGTGAAAATAAGAGTGTAAGAATGGTTCCATATTGTGTATTACAAGATAAAGAGACTAATTATATTATAGAGTATTTTTTTAAATTAAAAAAGTATTGTTATTCTTGAATTATAATTACTAACTTATAGTTAATTAATTAGATAAAGCTAAAATATTCAATTTTCTTGTAAATTTATATATAATTTAATTAAAAAAAAATAATCATCTAGTGCAATTATTTTTAAGTAATTCTTAATAGTACACAATTTATAACATCGAAAATACTCTTCCTCTATCTAAAGATGGAAGGAAATATATTACAAATTCTTAATTCGCTTCAACGCGATATACTTGCAAACTCTAAATCGCCTGACTTTTGTTGGATTAAAAAATAGAGTCCCTCTCATCAAGCTAACGGATCATTTAACTATGGCAAGGCTACAATTTCTTTCAAAGAAGAGAACCGCTTTCTGTAGCCTAAACAATTCACTTGGCTATGGTATAAAAATCTGAATATCCCTACTTTTTCTTATTGCATCAACTTTCCACAAATGCAAGATCTTCAGTAATAAGATCTTTAAAATGAGATAGAAGGACTGAAATTATATATGGAGCTTAGAGCGTTCAAGGAACCTGATTTAAGCGAGAATTTTTCTTCTGAGCCTCCTTCTTTCTCTTTGATTCGACTCCTTGGAAATACAGTTGTGAAAGTTGAAAACTCAACGACCTCAATAGCAGGTGTTAAGTTTGTTGATACGTCGTTTAACACTAAAGTAAAATGGAATTTATTTATAATAAAATTGTTATTACACAGGTAAAAATGGAAAGCGTACTTGATTAAATGATTTAAAAACGGGGAATAGTTAATGTTTAGATTGCCTATGATCTCCATAGTGCTGAAAAGCAGCTCCGATTTTAGTGGATATATTAGTTTTATGGTGTATAAAATAGGAAGTAGTAATAAAGCCTTTTTTTCTTAAATTTAATTGAAAGAATCAAGCGAAATGAATGCAAAAATTTGTTTTGCTTTGCTAAAATGAAAAATCCTTTGAAATGATGAATTTAATCAATTAAGATTCACTGCATATATTAATAATCGAAATAATGAACTTCTTTTCTTTATTTTTTGGGATTGTCGAAAAACTCTTTTTTTTCCTTTAAGACTTCTTTTCAATTATCTGACCTTTTGACCTTTTAGATTAATTATATTGAGCAGCAATTCTGATTTTTATTTGGACTTTTCTTGATTTTCTTGCCCTCATATTTGCAATTATAATAATAATCAAAACATACACACACGCATAAATAAATATATCCCCCCACATCCCAACCTCACTTACTTACTTACTTAATTTTAAGGAAATAAAAAATATTGCCTTCTAGTTATCTTTACATATTTATTTCACCTGCGGATAATTCTATTCCTTAGTCATTATAATTATTATAGTTAGATAATATAAATTGACTATTTTTGAGTGATTAATTACATTTTTTCTAAGAGACATACATACATGCATCTTGAATTAGCTAAATTAAAAAATTAGTTAAATTAATTCATTTTGAGATTGATCGATCTTCTTTCTAGTTTACTTGATTAAAAGTTAAAGAATAAAGGGTGAAAAAGTATTTAGTATAGTTTCAATTTTCTAGTCTAAAGTATTCATTAAATCAGCTTCTGCTACCTATTACAATTAATGCAATTTATCTTTCTTCATATGTCAACTTATACTCATATTACTTAATCCTTACTATGGAGATCATGGCATTTGAATATTTACTATTTCGTTCGTTAGTGAAATAATTTAATCAAAAAGAACTTTTTTTTATCTCATTATAATCTTTTAGCATAATATTAAGAAGATGTAAATTATAAATATTAATTATTTTTTATTTGTTTAAAAAGGGTTTAAAATTTGGATTAGTTTTCATACTTAGAGACGAAAAAAATGAAATAGTAGATTATAGAATCTCTCCTCTCATATATGTAGAATCAAGGAAAAAAAGCCATCAGGAGAGAGTAAGTTCTTTTAAATATTTAAATTAGCAACCTTCTTCAATAAAAAAAAATATATATCATGATTGCAATTAATACACTTCAATAAATGACCATTTAACTTATTTATAAAAGTAAACAGAGTTTAGTGTTTTTGATCCATTCCTTCCCGAGCACCTAGACAAAAACTAAGTCAAAGTCAACCCAAAGAACCCTGAAGTGATGACGATAAAAGAAGATTTTGAGGGGATCCTGAACTATTTTACAGCATATTCGATAAGACATAAAGTAAATAAATATCAATATTTTTACATGAAAAACTTCCACAACCAAAAATATATTCAAAAAACAAAGGAAATCTTGTTTTCCTCAATTTTTAATTTTAATATTGTAACAAAGAAAGTTTTTTAAGAAATTATTAAATTCTTATAGAATAAAATTAAGTGTTTTTCTTTGATATGAATTCTTACCCTTATCTTTATTAAAATAGATTCTTCATCCATTTTTCCTCTTATTGAAATTTCCCAAGGCTATTCGCTTGTTTTATAACACAAACTTCATTCCACAAAAAACAAAAGTAATTTTCCTCCCACTTTAAATATTTTTTTCACATAACAATCAATATTATAAAGAATTCTGTTTTCACCAGCATACAAAAATCCATCTACTAAGCTTTGATGTAAACAACCAACAGTACCTAAAATAAAAAGCTTGACCATGAGTCTTATGCTAATAAAGTTATTATTCTTTGCCTCAATATACAATCGGATTCTCCTTTTTCTTAGGCAAATCAAACAGTCAAAAAAGTAATTACATCATCATTTATTGATTCAGTCACTCACTTTATCAAATTCATTTTAACTTTGTATTATTATTATTAAAAAAGGTTATTAAATATATTAAACCTCTCCATGGTCCAATTATTTCTTTTTCTCCTACTCTCCTAGCAGACATACCTTCCAACTTTGTGGAACTCAAGTATCAAGTAAACTCATTTTATATTTTCATCTCATTTCTCAAATTAGACACTTTTTAATTTATTTTACAAAAATTTTACCTCATTTCAGCTTCCATCTATAACACCAACAAGCAGATCATTTAATTATTTATTAGAAATAATTTAAATTCATCTTTAATTAAACCTTTAAATTTTCTTTCTCTTTCCCTAATAATTTGAACTTTTTAAATTTTACCTGCTATCTAATTCAAAAATTAATAAATAACATCTATTACAATTTAAAAATGGTAGGATGAACTCAAAGAAATTTATAAAAAATCTTATACACATTTGGCAAGCTAGAAAATCTACATGAATTTTTCGAATGAAGAAGATAAAATTTAGATTGGATAGAATTTACTTGGAAGTGAAGCCATGGAACAAGAGTAAGAATTAATTGATGAAAGCGAACAAGATGTTGAGCACATTCATTTAAATAATGATGAATACTAAACAAGTAGTGGCATTAATTAAGCAGGAAGTGAAATAAATAGAACTTTTGAAAGATCTGTATTCTCTCAAAAGGAAAGCAAGTAAAGTGAAGACTTCATGGTTTTACCAAAATCGATTTAAAAACCATAACAAAAAAACGATCAATTTGAAAGGCAGTTTAGGTTTGATAGGGACAGTGCAAAAAAGGGTTAAAATTCAAGTAATGAAAAAGATATAGATTTCTTCAAAATTAACTAAGAAACCTCCATCAACAGTATTAGAAGCATATTTGAATTAAATGTCTTTAATTAAGACAAAAGAAAAAAACTTCATAAATGTCCTGTATATCACGCTAGAAGAAACTCCAATCAAAGTAAAGAAAAATAATAAAGAAGTTAAAATCAAAGCAACGATAGAGATTATAACAGCCAAAATGGGGAAAAAATGATCAGTTCAATTAATAATTAGCTTGAAAAATCTAAATAAGATGATGGTGAATCCCCAAGGCTTTCAAAGAAATAAAAATAGGATAGTAAAGAAAAATCAAGTGCTGTTTAAAACCAATCATCATTATAAGTGGTAGAAAAATAAAATTCTAAATTCAATTCAAACTATACAATTAATTAGCCCTTTTACCTACAATAGTAATTAACTTAGTTACAACAAAGCTAATTGAGTTCATCAATCCCATAAATCCCAGCAATAAATTTATAGGATTCTTAATATCAGCATAATTAACCTCAGCTAGTTGCACAAATACAAAGCCAAGCCCAAGCAATTAAAAAATCGAGATTATAAAATTCTGTACTTGATGAAAGTATGGGTTCACCAGAAAACTTTAATGCCACTCATGCAGATGATGTGCAATAATTTTCTTTTAACTAAAAATCTTCGAAAATGAGCGATCATTCATCCCTGGGAAATAGTGCTAATCATTCTATATAAAATTTATCCTAATAACACTCTAGTTAACAATAATCAAATAATAAAAATACTAATTAATAATTCGAGAGGACAAATAGATATTAAAGTAATCTTAACCAATCTAATCAACCTTCTAGTCTAAGCGAGTTAGGAGGAGTTTACAGTCCACAGGCATAATCTTTTCCTACATTCTAAAGTTTAAAATCTTCAACTAACTATTAAAAATAATCAAATCAACAACAAAAATTATCTCAATAAGGTTCACCTAATTTTTAGTCTTCAATTCAAAATAGTGTAATCGATGATCAACAAAGTATATATTAACATTAATAAAAGTAACAATAATAGTAATAATAATAACAATAATAGCAATAACAATAACAATAATAGTAACAACAATAACAGTAATAATAGTAGTAATAGTAATAATAATAATAATAACAATAACAGCAATAAACATAGTTTTAAACAAATTATAATAATGGCAGCGATGAATTGATGATCAAAAACTAAAATATGAATTAATATATGATGGAAATGTTCAGCTATAATAGTAATTAAAACAATAGCATAAGTTAGGTTGATTAAAATCAAAGAAATGATTAATCTTACTTTAATCCATTTTATTGCTTTATGCTTTAGCAATAGCAGATCCTTCAATTACAACAATCATATATCTAAGAGTTAAAGAAGAATGCTGAATTACTAAAATAATAAAATTAATAAACTCCTTCTTCATCTTCTAATAGCTATCATCATTAAAAGGGTAAATAAAACAGTGCTAATAGCTCAAGCAATAATGAATTCGATTAATAGAATAGCTCATCATCTTCAGATTCACAACAAATACAGTCTCCTTATAATATCTTAAATCACTCTAGCTCTTCCTAAGAGAAAGAAATAGTGAATAATATATAAAAATTACAAACAACACCTTCTTCACAAAGTGTATATAACAATCAAAACAAGGAAAGTAAGAAAATTTCAAAATAAGCAAAGACTTAGCATTTCATCCCAAACAAAAACTAATTAGAAGAGCTATTTAACTTATATATATAAATGGCAAGCACCCAATCAAGTAATTAAAGTAGTCCCGACAGTAGCTCTATAAATAATACTACTAATGCTAATTCGGTTAATGATAGCTCCATGAAATAGAATAGCAGTTCCAATGATGTAATGTCTGAGCGAGAAACTAAAAGTAGTGAAGGAGGTGACAGCACAAATGGATCTAAAAGTGTTAGCCATAATACTGGCTCGAAGCATAGCTAAGTTAATAAAAAATAATAGCTTTAACATCCTTTTTGCCAAAAATAATGCAAGCTATACTTTAACTAAATTCTTCTCCCTCTGTTTTGTAATATCAACTCGTTTATATAAAGAGAATAATATCAAATACCAATGTAGCAAGCACACGATGATTTCAAAATCAACTCTACTAAATATCACAAAGAAGAAAAAAGTAGCAGTGCTTAAAGGGAAAAGAAGAAAACAATTTAAGAGAGGGCAAGAGGAAACAGTAATATAATGAAAGATCAAACAGTAAATATAGGAAACGAAGAAGTTAACCTAGGCGGAATGTTTTAAGGTTAAATAGCTAATCAGAAAGTAGGCGATACTATTGATTGCTTCAAAAATGAAGCTCAGTTTAAATCTTAATCTGATATAGCAGAATAGAAAAACGTATCTGAAGAAACTTCAAATGCAAATTTCAATCTAGACAACAATAACATAGAATAAAGTGAAGATAATGAAAATGTGCAAAACGAAGAAGACTACAAATCTGATAGTCTTATTGCACAAGAAGACATGTGATGCGATAAAAAAAGCAATCTGATATGATGTGATGTGAAAATAAAGATTGATTGAATACGAATATAAATAAATAACAATAAAAATCTACAATAAATTGAGATAAATAATTAAATTTCTTTTCAAATTCTAATTTAAATTTATAAATAAATAATATATTAAAAACCAAAATTATATTTGAAATATAAAAGCTAATTCATTTTTATAATTTTTAAATATTTAACTTATTTATTTTTTGTCTAATTAATTTATTAACTGCATATTGCATATCTACCTCCATCTAATATCTTTCTATATACATACATACGAGACTCACTTATTAGTTTTTATATTTATTCTTGATTAAATATTAATTTCTCAATATTTTGTTATTTATTCCATCAAATTATAGAATTATTATTTCAAACAAATTATGCAGTAAAATGTATTAAAAAAGTGTCTGAAACAGTCTTCAATCTGAAGAGTTTATTTTGCCAGATTTAATTTAATTATTGAGAGTTAAACAATTAAATTATTTGCTCTTTTAAAATTTACTTATTTATTTAAGTTTCTTCAATATTAATTAAATAAATAAATTGCACAGTAATGACTATTATTAATACAAATTTTTAAATTTTAATTATTTAATATTACTTAATCAAAAGACCAGACCTTCCATCGCAAAATTAATTATTTATATAAATAATAATTAAAAGTAAAAATTATTTTAATTTAACAAATCTTATGTAATTTATTTTAAAATTATTTTATCCCTATTATAAATTAATATTATAAATTAGATGCAAAAAAAAATAGTTTCTAACTCCTTTTATGTTTTTTATGTATCAATTAATTTTTTGGTGTTAAATTTTTCTATCAATATACTTATTATCTCAAACTGATTAATACATCCAAAAATAATAAATAGTAAATTAATTAAAATTATTTTTAACCAATCAAAGTTTATTGAATTATTTTTGAATATTATTTTTATATAAAATTTTATCTTACTATTTTATTTTTTTAAACTATTTTTAAATAAATAAATAAAAAAATCAAAACTTATCATTAAAATCTTTAATCAAATAATATTTAAAGAAGTCTATTAAGATTATTTTTAATCTTAAAATATTTTTATTATTATCACGATTCTGTTTCAATTATTAATAGATAAGTCTTTCTTAAATAAAAATAAATATTTTAGGAAATAACATTTTTCCAACATATTAATTATCTTAATAAATTTTTATTAAAATAAAGGATAATTTTTTAGCAACTTTATAATAAATCAAATAATAATTCTTGCCATATTTTTACTTAAAACAACTTAGTATAAAAAAATATTAATACTTATAAAATTAATAAATTAGTAATAATTTAACATCAATAGATAAACAAATATATAATTAAATATATTATCAAAAAGAATATTTTTAAGCTCTCTCAATAATTTAAAAATCTCTATTACGATTAAGAAATCATTTTTAATATATCTTATTGAAAAAGATTTTATTTAATCTATGTTTATTTAAAATCAGTCTAGTAGGTGGTTTATTACATTTAACTATAGTTTTTTACATCTACTTTATATTGAATGAGAAAGTATAATTAATTTTTTTAAGAAATAGTTGCTTCATTAAAAAAATTAATCCTGCCTTTTCTACAGTGCTATATTATAATAAAACATTAAATGAGCATTCGTTTATATTCTTTTATTAAATTAAACTGTAGTTTTTAATATCTGTTTTAATTTGAATGAAAAAGTATTATTAATTTTTTTAAAAATAATTGCCTCATTAAGAATAAATAAATCCTCTCTCATTTCTAAAACATTTTATAATAACAAAACATTAAAAAAGTATCTGTGTATATTCTGTAAACAAAGATTTTTATATTTCTTAATTAATCTTACATTATATAAAAATTGACAATTAAATTAGTAAATTTTATAGTTTTCTCAAATAATTTATGGTGAATGTAATGTTTCAAGCCTCAAATTTGTATAAATTATATTTTTGTTATGTTTTAGTTTTAAAAAATCAAATTAAATTATTCTAAATAGAAACTAAAGTTTTTCAATTTATTGACAACTAAAATTTAAAAAGCATTTTTAAGATAATTAATACATTAATCATTCAATATTCTTGTGATATATATTTTTCATATTTATTACTGACATCATAAAAATTAGAATAAATTTATTTGTTTGTTTTATAATGTTTATTTTTACAAAACAAAAGTTTTCCATTTTGTGTAAAAAATCTTTTTAAAAATTTAAAATGCTTGAATTAAAAATAAAAGCAAATTATTTGTTATGTTATATAAAAAATAATTTAGGGAATTAACTACAAAAAATAATTGAATCAGATGCAAAATATATAATTGACTGTAATAAAAAATATAAATTTTTTTAAACTCTTAACAATTTTAATTTTGATCAAGCTTATAACTAAAAATTTAGTAATTACTTTTAATTAATTGAGTTTAATTTATTTTAATTTTTAAAGGATTTAGTATGTTTTAGTGAATGTTAAGTAAGATAAAGTTAGTAACCTTGTTCATAATATATATTCATATAATTTTAGAAGTAACCACAAATGTTCAGAAACTAGTTAAAGATTTGGTTGATTTCTACATTTTTATTTTTATTTTTTTGACACTTAACTCAAATTCGTTTGTAAATTATTTGAGATTCTAGATTTGATAAATTAAGTTTACAATTGTTTTTATTTTATTTCTTTTTAATTTAAACTATTTTAGATATTTTATCATTCATCATTAGTTTTTATTTTTTTATAACCACATATTTTATAATCTCTGCTCAATTAATCCTCTAGATTTTTATCTAAAGTTGATTAAAACTGTTTGATTGTGTTAAGGAATGCCTTTTCTTAGATTGAAATTTTTTTTTGTTTCTATTTTAATAGTTCTTTTCTTCGATTTGAGAGATTGGGGTTCATAAGAAACTGATTATCGATAGGAAAAATATCTAAAAAGTACATAGTTGAGAAAGTATTTTCTAAATTATTTTCTTATTTGTGAAATAATTAGCTTGATTTCTAATTTGATGAGTTCATATCTGTTTAAATTTATTAGATTTAGCTAATCTAACCTTTAATTACTATATCCTATGATAATAAACAATATTAAAAAAGATATCATGAAAGAAAAATTTTTTACTCTTCCTAATGAGTGGGCTACATTACAAACAAGAGATTTTTTAATTTTAATGCTTCTCAAGCAATTTATAAATTGGTTGATTAACTAAAAATGTGCAAGTTCTTAGATTTACCTTGATTTTTAAAATAGAATATTATATAAAAAAATATTTGAATTTTAATTTAGGAATTGTTAAAGCTTGTCTTTACACTTTATTGTATTACTTATTTCAACCAAATAATTGTAAATACAAGAGTGAATTTCGCTTTATATTTGAAAGTCAAATCTTGAATGCGGATCTAGAAAATGAATTTATTTACATGGTATGAAAATCTATTTGAAATTAATCTGACTCAACCTAAAGCATTTTCATGAAGGATTCTGAATGATGAATAGATTCTATGAATTTTTTTCCTTAAAAATTTGTCACTTTTATGACAATTTTAGAGCCTTTGTTTTTAGAGTTCAAGTATGTCGTAATTAGGGACTATTCTTAAATTTTTTATTTTTCTGATTCGTCTATTACTGATTAGAGGTTCTCAGGTGCGCACGCATCTAGAGTTCTTTATTTATATAATTATTTGTTTACGGAATGTTATTAAATTTAGTTAGACAAGTTTTAAAAAGTGTATTTACATTATTTAGTACTGATTTATGTCAGTTTTTATATTATTAAAATATACATGTAAATTCTGGTATTTATCTATTAAGGTATGGTCTATGTTAGTTATAAAGGTTTCATGTATTTTAGATTCCTATTTAATAAAAAACGCATTATATACTTGCTTATTTTCTTATAGCTAAAGCTAAAATTGTGTAAGATTTTTTACTATGTTTTCATCTTTGAGTGGTATTATTTCAGTTTAACTAAGTCTGGAATACCAGCTTTCCTATATTGAATTACTATCAAAGGTTTTTATCGTTTATTGCGATACTGAAATCATAGAAAGAATGCTAATAATTATAATTAAAATAACAATAAATTATTATAACTAAATTTTTGTTGTTTAAAGATAAATTTGATATTAATTGGTGAAATGCTTTGCAGATTTTGTAAATTAAACTCTTCATTTCTTGCATTTTATTAATTACAGAGATTCAGGACGATAATATAAAAAATAAAAGGTGCTTATTCTTAATAAAAAAAGCAAAATAATTTATAATTTTTCAAATCTGAATATTTCTGCTAAGCAAGGTGATTGATTGATTGATTTCGAATTGCGTAATAACAACACCTATATATTTTCTATTCTTGTACTAATATAGCTTACAACTTTTATATTTAATATTTACCTTCTTAATTATTTTCATTTTCAAATAGAGTCTTGAAAAAACAAAAGAGAGAGGTTGTTAGCAATACCAAATTTTAAGTTACAGGAAAAAAAAGACAATGAACTAATTGTAGTCCAATAATTTCTTCACTAATTAATCTAACTTTATAATAATTAATGTAAATTATTCAATAAATTGCCATTAAATTCAAATTATCAGAAAGGTATAAAAATACTATTTTGAATTTGAAGGATTTTTTTCTGATGCCTATTTAACTGTGTATTATTTTTTTTCTTTCATAAATATCAAAAATGTACTAAAAGATTCGTATTGAGTAATTGGTTGATCAATACAACGTTAATATTAATTAAAAATTAAAAAAACTTACAAATGTTCACAATAATGTAACATAAAAAATCAATCTGATTAGAAAGTTTACAAATAATTTGAAGTAACATTACATTAAAATGTTTTTAACTTATACATGTCAAAGCAATAAAGAAAGTGCGTATGATTCATTCGTAAAAATAAGTGAAATTAACTTAAAATAATTTAATTACAAAACTACTTAATTTTAACACTTCCTTACTTTTTTTTGCAAATGTAACTTAAATTAGTTAATTTTATTTAGAAATATCAAAAGCTGCCAACATAAATTGAAAAAAAAATATTTTGGACTTTTATTTAAATAGAAAAATAAACTTCGATACTTTGGGTGTCGGTAAAGGTGAATCTAAAAAAGATAAATTGATTACAGTTATATTTAAATTTATTACAAATCTTCTTATCTTGTAAACTCATGCAGATCATCTGTTGAATGACCTGATTTAATTTGTTAATAAAAATTGATACTTAATTAATTGGTTAATATAAATTTTTTTCTTATCTTTATTACGTATTTAATATTCATCACCAAAGAAATCAAGCAAAGTATTTCAAAGATAGTTGCTTTTTAAGTTTTTAGAAATTAAGATTAGACTTTAGGATGAATTTTTATAGGTCAGTATTTTGAAAGTCCTTTTGCTAATTCGATTAATTTATAATTTCATTAATGATAAATTTAAGTGATAAAATTTATGGATGAATTAGCAGATTTAATTATTTGCTTATAGCTAACAATTTTTTAAATTGCGTACTGATTTGTAAATTAAATTAGATTAGAAAAGATAAGGAAATAAGTAGTAAGGTCTAAATGGATCAATCATATAAGCTAAATAAAAAGAAATTAATTTTTATTCTGATAAAATATGTGAAAGGTTAAATCTCCCATATACCTTAGATTAATTTCTAATTAAAACAAACAAAAGAATAAACTAATTATATTTTTCCCTCAATAGCACGATTGCAATCAAATGTCCTCCAGCTTTGGAGATACCATAGTTGATTAGAGCATATTTTACAATTAGATCTGAAAAGATTAAATATTAATTTCATTTTAATTTGATTGTTACAATTATTTCTATTTTCATTTCATAGATCAGTTCATTAATAATTAATCTAATAACAATAATAGATAAAATCAATAATGTTACGTAATCAACTTTACAATATTGTTAACTTTTCTATCACATAAAATATTGTATGCATGCTAAACAAAAGTCCATTTAAACAACTTAATAATTAAATTCTAATTAATTTTGAATAAGAATACTGAGGAAAAGTCAAGAGAAAAAAAAAATTATAATAATTGAAATTATTTATTTACTTGTTAATTAATATTTAATTTTTTTATCAGAAATTATTTGCCAAAGAAATATTGAAAAAAGTATAAACTAAATAACTCAGTGTTAAAAACGATTGGTTTTTTTAAAAATGAGTAACTAAATACAAAATTTGAAAATATTTAATATAAATTTACAAAATAATTTAAATAGCTTGAGTACATATTTTAATAGGGTTAGTGTAAGTATTTTATGGCAAAACATCATATTTATGCAATGATAATTCACTTGCAACATTTTAGAATATTTTTGATTGGATAAAATAATTTTTTTTCTCTTTCTTCAAAGTCTATGTAGGACTTTTCAGATTTCTTATTATATTTAATTATTAATTAATTAATTGATTTATTTATTAATTTATTTGTAGTCAGTCAGTCTTAAGGTTTTTATTTATAAGTAAGTTAGTAAAATTTTATTAATTGAAAATGATGATTTTTTTAGAATCAGTTAATTTCAATCTATTTTTTCAGAAGTCAGCTTGCTCAATTTTTCTATATTTACATGTTTGAAAATAGTTAAGGATGTCACTTTATACACTCAAGTTTGGGTTTATATTGCATTCCTTGTAGAGTAAAAGGAATTATTTCTCCTATTCTGAAAGATTTCTTTTAGCTTTTTTACTTTTATTATTCAGTATTCCCTCTCTACGTTTATTGAAAAGATTAGGATTAGTTGTTGATTAGTAATCCATAGGAATAATGGAGATCTAACAAATTAATTATTCTTGATTTTCATCTTTGCTGCCTTATTTAGTTACTTCAATGCATACTTTAGTGTCTATTTTCTATATAATTGAAAAAAAATATTAAATAACTTGTAATCTAAATGGTATTTTATGGTGCTTGCAATTATACATCGAATGTGAATAGTCAAATTTGAATAATTGGTAGAGAATAATTCTTAAATATTGGGAATAACATTCATGATTTAAATTGAATTATCAAGATATTTAGTAAGTAAATAGAATTTATCCAACTCCATAAATTAATAGTAAAATATGTAAAACCAAAAGATTCGATGACTTAATTATCATAAATTTTGAAGTAAACAATTTTTTTAATCTTTAAAAATTAGAAAGCTTTTATTAATTTGCAAGAGTACCAAAAAATTATTAGATAAACTGCATGCTAATTTGAGTAAGTAAATTATTTACTCTGTTCAAATAGTTTTCAATTGGACATATGTAAGGAGAATATTTGTCTTTTAGGTTTTCAGTAATCTTATCGAAGGCTGTTTAAAATATGGCATAGTATGTCTAGTCTTCTAAAGGTCTATTTATTAAATTTAAATAGGATTAATATTATTTGTTATAAGAATTGTTTGAATTAGTTTCTTAAATATTTATTTTGAAATTTCTTTTATATTTTTAAAAATAAACAAAATATATTTTATGCTGTTCTTATTTTTCTTTTTATAAAATCAAAGTAATTTATTTACAAAGAGTGGAAGGATGTTTAGAATTCGTCTGAAGTTTGACGATAAAACTCTATGAAAGAGGAGCTGAAGTTAATTGACTATATTATTTTAATGTCATTCACTACTTTAGCATTCACTGTAATGGAAAGTTAACTTTTTTTCTTAGAGATACTTTTATTGCTGCTCTATTTTTCTAGTGCTTTCTTTTTCTTTGGCTCTACCTTTTTTGTTGCAGCAGTCTCAGAAATTTCAGAAAGATGACAACAATCCTTCAATTTTGCATCATCACATTATTGATCAATATCACTGTTTAAAAAATAAAATAATTAATCAGGAATTTTTATATGGTTCATTTTTGAATTAATCATTTTGGCTTATATTTTAAAATGAAGCCAAGTAAATTGTTTTTTTTTTCCATTCAAAAATTTTTGAGTTCATTTGTTACAATTTCTTCTTATTCGATTTTTAAAAATATTCACTAATCAAATCATGTAATAAACACGAAACTTAATTTGAAGGATTTGAGATATTAGTAATAATTTTAAAAGGGTGAGTAAGATAATAATTATCTAAAATCGCCTTGCTCCAAGAATAAAAATAAATAAATTTTACTCTAATATATTTTCATAGTAGACTTCAAGTCCATTAGATGAATCCAACTTAGAAAATCTCATTTTCCCAATAATAAATGAATTGTATGTTTTCTAATTTTATATATAATAATAATTATTTATTTATTTATTTACTTACTTACAGTTATAAGCTTAAAAGCTTTCAAATATAATTTTGATATTCAAGTAAAATTTAAAGAAATAGTATGGCTTAGTGAGTAAATGCTTTATTTTGAATAACATTTTTATAAATTTACAGAAAGTTGAGGATATGATACGCTTTTAAGGCTAGCGTGATCATGAAGGGAAGGCTGGTATTATTAGCTAATGGCTTCAGCTAAATTCACATTTTCAGAGTGAGAATTTGTATAAGAAGAAAGTGAGTCAGACATTTTGTTTGTTTATACTTTAATTTGCTTATTGTTAGTTTGATAGATTATGATAGTAAAGTAAGTTTAAGAGAATAGGCTTATAGGAAGAGGATCAAGAGTTTTTTCAAGAATACCTAAGTCTGAAAAAGTGGATTTAAATTGTTAGAATTATTATAATTTAATAAATAAATTAATTATAATTTTTTTGGGGCTTTTAGACTTGTAAAATAAGGTGGGAATTGTTAATTTAATAAAGCAATTAATAGTAATTAAATCATACAAATCCCCTTAAGCTTTTCATTCAAATTTTGATACAAAAAAAGTGTCAGGAGAAATTATTAATTTTGTTATTTATTTTTGAAAGTGTATCGGAGCATAGAATTTAACAAAAAAGAAATCTGACGAGCAAACAATATAAATGATTATTAATCATGGGTTTTATATATAATTTTTATTAACATTACAGTTAAATTCTTAAACATCAATATTTTTATCTTCAATATAATACATTTACATTTTTTGTTAAATTTTAAACGCATTCGCGCACCATTTTTAAAAAAGTTACATGAATGAGCATTTATTGCTAATATTTACTGTTTCAGTTAAATCTGCTTTCTCCTTTTTTTTAACTTAAAGGAAATTACTCTCTCAAAAAAATAAAGAAATTTTAATTTTTGCATTAAAAAAAGTAAGCGATTATAATATAGTTAAAAGTGTAATAGTATATTATTTAATAAGAATATCTTAAATAAAATTATTTTTGAGATTTTTTTATATCCATTTAATTAGATTTTCTAGCATTTGAATACACACACAATGTAATAAAAATTTGTGCAAAATAAAAAGTCATTGTTTGTTTTTTCAATAAAATGTGAAATTTTGAAAAGCAATGTAAGTTACTTTTTTAAAGAAATATTAAACTATGAATTTTTTTATGATTTAAACATAAATATTTGATGATTCCTATAAAATTCTTACAGCCAAGTATTTAGAGTAAATTTATTAACAACTTCGAAGAAATATTTGAAAGCTGCTCTTTAGGAATGCTTAATTTGTTAAGGATTTAAATATGTAAAAACATTATGTTTAACTCTAAAATCCGATGTAAGCAAATTCCTCAGATTCTAGATAAATATTGTTAAGCGTTTAAAATAATTTGATGATAATTTTAATTGACTCATTTAAATGAATTATTTATTTTGCTTAATTTAGTAGAATCAGAAATTTGAAGCTTTCAATCAGTCTATTAAGAAATCAATCAATTGTTTAATTCTAAATATAAATGTAATTAGGTCTAAATAATATAGATATTTTTAGGACAATAACTGCTAAATATCTCGAATACTTTCAAAAATATTTACAAAAATAATTCTCTTGACACTGATTACTCAAAGCTGATATAGTTACGATATGCTTTCAATTTTATTTGTGTTGGAAATTTATAAAATATTGAATATCGCATTTACTGGGTATATTTCTTATTTTGTTACTCTGATTCAATGTAATTCCTTCATTTGGATTAAAAGTGCAAAAATAAAAGAAAAATATTTATTATTTATCTAGCAAAATAGTACGATACTTAATTTTTTTTAGATATTTACTAAATCCTTTTATTTAAGTGAGCATTTTACACATTCATCAATAATGCGCTGGCTAATTTTGATTCAGTACAAGCGTTTATTAATCGTTTAAAAGTTAAATTATAAAAATTTAATATTCATTTTAAAGCCTAACTGAACACCTTTTAAAAAAAATTACATTTTTCATATATTATTTACATTGCTTGTGAAGTAAATTTTTTTAACTAATTTTTTGGATTTTATCCCTCACTTTATAATAAAATTGGCAACTTTTTAAAGGGAAGAATATCTAATAATATTATATTAAGCGCAAGTCGAACTTAATATTTTGTGCAAATATGTACTATTGTTGTAGATATCAAATGTGCTACAAAATGTAAAATCTATTTTTTGCTTTATAACCAAATTAAAACAGGCCAGCTCTATTTCAATTTGAATTACGATATAAGCATGATTTAAGGAAGTATCCTTACTTTCGGATCATTTCTTCTGAGTTTTTTCTAAAAAGAAAATTAAAACTAAAATTCTGAGCAACAAGTAATAAATGCAAGAGAAGATGAAATTTTAAAATAGTGAAAAATGAGGAATCAATTAACTAAAATTAAGTAATCTTCAAAAATAATCCAAAAAAAATCTATTAAATGCCAAGCGTTGCTGACATTTAAATATTTAAAATACATATATAGCATCATTGAGAAGATCACAAAGATGTTATAGTAAAATTTGTAGCGTGTTATAAAATTTATTAAAATTAATAATCATGATCAAAGAATCCCTGTAATTCTGAAAGTATAGTAAGCTCAAATAAATTTATCACTGTTAAAAATTTTTAGTTGTTTAAGTTTCGTCAAGTAGTAATGCATAAGTGAGGTTTTAAAATAATTACAATAAAAAATGTATTTTGTTAGTATTTTTCTATTATTACAGAAATCAAAGCAGTCTTATTCATTTTATTAAAAAATCAAGAAGAGAAGCTTTTATAGCCAAGCAAGTATCTGTAATCAAATTCTGAATGAATATTTAAATATTAAATATAATATATTCCAAGTATTATCGGAAATAGAAAGAATTTTTGGACACTAATTTTTGAGTAATATTATTTCTAACAAACAATAAACTGCATTCATTCTTTCGTCTAATTATATCAATTTCTTTTATTCACATTACTATTATTTTTCTTCTTTTTATTGGTATTACATTTTTCATTTATAGCCTTTTCAAAGTAGCTGTTTGCAACTAGAATTCTGAATGAATAGTTAAACTCTAGCAAAAGCGAAAAAAATAATTTTGATACTTTTCATAAATATACTTTATCTCCAGCTTTAATGGATAAAAAAATTATACAAATGAGTAACTAAATTTTTTTTACTGATTACATCTATGAATTTATGGTTGTATCGAAAAAATGTTAAAGTATTCAAAATCTCTCAGATAAAATTGATTGAACTTTCTACTCATAGATACACATATAAATGACAGATATTAGTGTGTTGTATAGCTCATTCTAACAAGTGTTTAGTGTTTATTTTTCAAATTTAAAACATATTTACATTAAAAATGCATATAAAATATAATTTATTTAAAAACTATTATCAATTCGCCTTTTGATTCAAAACTTGAATGATAGCTCTAAATATTCAAATTGTTATCTAGATTAATTTACTTAATAATTTCATATTTTAATTTTTCTTATTGTTAACTTAAATATTCAAATTGTATCCATAAGTAGGTTGAAAGGGAAAAATAGAAAATAGTTAGAGAGAATAATAGAAAAAAAATTGAATAAATATTTCTAAATTGGCAAAAAGTAAAAAAGCACTTATTAGCGTAATGCTTTAAGCTATACCTCTATTTTTACATCTAGCATAGAAATTTATAAATAATCCAATATAACTAAAAATATCAGCTGTGTAATTTTCCTGACTATTGAAATTGCAGCATGAATAGAGGAAATTTTTTTCAAAAAATTAGATAGTAAATTTTGGAGTACTGTACTAAATTAACTTTTTTTACAATATTTAACAAAAGTAAATAAAAAAGTAGATTGTTTTCTATAATTTTGTATAATTGGCTGTAGGTAGGTGATTCCCATTTATAACAAATGTACAATTGTTATTATTGAATTTTTTTTTTCATTTTGCAATTTTGTATTTTTTTTGAAAGACAACAAAAAATATTTGGTATTTCAGATTTCAGAATTATAAACAAAAATACAGAATTATTATTAAAAATGAAATTCAAAATCTACTTTGTTCACTATATATATCTATTTTAGAATTAATTAGATGTAAATTGTAGAGAATTCCAAAGTAATTATATGCGTACCTCAGATAAATTTTCAATTTGTAACTATGATTCTGAATTCAAGAAAAATCACATTAATGTTACAAAATAATATATTTGTCTTTTTGAAAATCACGTAACTGTATTAATTTTTAAATCTGTTCAAATCTATGGCTTGTTATAGTAGGAAAATTAAAAGCAGTATATTTAATATAAAAAACCTAACATGCAATCTTTAAATTAAAGGGTAATATAAATGAATTTCTGTACAGACGCAAAAAGCCCAGTAAAATTCATTCACTAACTTTGTTAAAAAGAACAAATTTAAATCTGTAATATAAAGAATCAGATAACTAAATAATAAAAATTTATATAGTACGTACGCTCATCATCTAAGTTTATAAAATATTTCATTTATCCTTAAAATATCATACTTAAACATTTGATAATTCAAATATTGGCATCAATCAAGTTATAAAAAGCCTCTATAAAATATTTTATCCTAAATAAAAATTTAAATAATTATGATTATCTTTATCAAAGAAGTATTTTTTTTCTTACTAAATTAATATCGAATAGTTCATTAAGATAATTGGAGTAAGTTTCTAAGAGTTAAAATATTAAAATTTTTAATTACCCACTTTCTATTTATAATTTAATAATAAATATTATTTATTTATTTATTTATTGTTTTCTTCCCTACAAACAAACTTTCTTTGTTTTTCCACAAATTTTGTTAAATTTTATTTAACTTTTTTAATAGATTACATCAATAAATGGCGTGGATTACAATTTGAAGGTTTTTTGTATTTTTACATTTTTTAGTTATAAAATCTAACAAAAGTGCTTAGAATATTTAAAAATGCAAAGTTTTTTCTAATTCAAGCAGAGTTTTCTTTTCAATTGGTTTTTTTGCTTTGAAAAAAGAGTTCGTCCCCCATTTTCGAAGAAAAATATTACTAGAAGTAACCAAGGGAATGAGTTAATAGATATTGATTAATCTTTTTTTCAGTATAACTATAAATTCATTAATTTAAAAAATTTTTAATTGGCAAATTATGCAGGCACAATAACTTTTAAAGACAATAAATTTATCTTTTGTGTTTAAGACAATTATTTAAAAATATAATCAAAGCTATTATTTTTTCGATATTTGTAATACTCATTAATTTTTTTTAGATATTTTGCATTATTAAATTTGTATTTACTCATATTGCACAAAAATTAATTTTCAATATGCATAAATTATTAAATTCATTAATTAATAGATCGAATCTCTATAATTTTGTTACACAACTTTATCTGATTCACACTAAATAATCAAAACATTAATATTAATGCTTTGGCATAAAAATTATATCTGTTTGTGTATATATGAAATATATTTTAGTATCTTTTACAATGATAACTTATTTGTTAGCAAATACCTAGTACTAAATGATTAAACGGCTATTATTAATCATCCACTATATTTTACCTTTAATTAACCTAATTTATTTATATAATTTGCTAACGAAATTAATTGTAACAATAGTTTACAAATACATAAATATTGTTTTGTAAACTCAAAAATAATAATAATAATTGAGTAATAAAAATTAATATTACCTCAATTTATTTAGTGTTTTAAATTCATAAAATTTATGGTAATATTAAAAGTAGAAATTAAGCAACTAATGATCAAATATTTTTGTAGTTATCTATTATGTTAAGTAAAAATAAAGTATTGTAATACATTTCTAAGAATCCAATAAAGAATACCTAAATCTAATCATTAAATGTAATTTACTACAAATCAATCCATCACACTTCAAGGATATAATTGTTCTATAAAATTTACACTAATCCATTTACTGATTGTATTAATTAAATAAACCAAGTCAAATATTTCTATATAAAACTTAAAATTTTATACACCTGCTTAAGATTTTGTTGTTTTAGAGATTATGAATCGAAATTCTTAAATCTATGAAGAAAAAATAAAAGTATGAGCAAAATATTTAGCATAAATTCAATCGCATTCTTATATCTAATAAAAATAAGTATTAATTTTATTGAATTTATTCATATTAATAGATTAAATTAATCTACATAAAAAGAAATAATTAACAACTGAGCTTTTTTTCTTTATTAAAATAATTAATTAACTATGTCACTTTTAACATTATAAGAATTTTTTTTATATTTTTCTCAAAATATTTACTTAATTTTATATAAAATAAATGATTTTAAATATAAACTTAATATATTCCTTTAATAATTTAACTCATATTAAATAATTTAATTTTTTGCTTGTATATTTTCTCTCTTTTAATTTTTAAATTTCTCATGGTAATGCCAAAACACTCATAGAAATACTAGTTTTTACAATTTTATTTTACTGTTCTTAAATTTACCCAATCTTAGGAAATTTTACTAAACTAGCATTTGTAAAAAAATAAATATACAAGTTAAAACCAAAACTCTTCCACTTTTTGTTACCATATTAATTGTAGTTTTACTTATAATTTTTCTTTTTAAAATTTTATTAATAGCAAGGCAACAATATTTTTAAGTGCTTTTATTGCTGATGAGGTTGATCACAATATCAATGATGCATCAGTGACTTCTTTACTTTTAATGATTATTGTTATGAATGCTTTGATCATAATTATTAGTTTAATGGGGAATTTCTTGGTTGTGATTGAGGTTTTATAATTGCTGATGCTAATAAGAGTGATGCTACTGATACTGATGTTAATTTTGATATTGATTGTGATGTTAATACTGCTAATCATGATTATGTGAATGTTAATAATGATGCTAATGATGCTGATGGCTTTAAATATTTTAATTATTGTGATGATTACCGTAATGCTAACGATTTTAATGAGAAAAATGATGTTATATATGATGATGATTCTGGGGAATACCACCTTATAATTAATTGTGATAAGGGCTATGGTGATTTTAATTATAATGATAGCCGTGCTATTAGAGACTTCTGTTATGTTGAGAAGAATGATTTGATTTATTTTAATTTTATTTATATGCCTCTATTTCCTCTTAAACATTAATTTAATTGTAATTAAATTGATTTTTCTGTAAATCGGCTTAGTATTCTTAGTATTGCTATTGCAAAGCTTCGTTTTGAATTTATTGCTCATCCATAATAATTTCCTCATCTAAATTGATTCCATTAACTTTTGCATAGTTATCGAATTCTTCTTAGCATTACTTGACTTGTTCTCTGATTTCTTAAAGCTCCTTTTCTTTTGCTTGAAAATCTATTTCAAGGTGATCAATTTATTGATGTATGTCTTCAAGTTAATCTTTGATTTCTTTTATCCTTTTAGGTATTGTGATAAGATTTTGATTATGTTTATAATTTTCATTAAATCTTCCTTATTTTTAATATTTAAGTAATCTAGCTTCTTCTAGCTCAAAGTCCTTCTTATCTCTTTCCAATTTAACCTATTTATCTTTCAACGCTTTAATTTAATTTTCTAATTGCGAGAATTAAGAAAAAATTAATCCCTCATTTAACTATTTTACTCTCAGCTTAACTCTGAACATTTTAATATTGTTAACAACTCTATTGTAGTGATCAAACACTATCTTGCCTAATGTTTCATTAAAGAATGAACTATCTTAATATTGCAAGATAATTCCTAATAAACACACAGGCATAAACCCAAAAAGAAGTTTATGATAATTAATTATTTAACTATCCCAATCATAATCATATAGTTGATTAATAAATAGGCTTAAAATAGCAAGACATGCTAAGTTTAAAACAAAGAGCAAATTTTATCTTTACAAAAACCTAAACCCATATTTACCTCTTTCCACTAATTCGAATAGCTAGTCCTTGACTAATTTAGGATCAGGGGATTCTAATTATTTTCTAAGTTACAGCAAAGCTTCGTGAGCTAAATCTGAATTTAAAAGAAATATCAAATTAGCAAATAAGAGAAGACTACCTACTAAAATTGAAAAACAAATGCAGATTAAAAATAGTAAAAACTTGAATTTCGAATCTCCTCTCACTTCATCCTTATAAACTGTCTTCATAAATGAAAAAACTTAGTGATTGATAATGCAAAAGACTGAGGCATCGTATATCAATAAAACAGTTCCATTTATTGAAGTAAAAGCCCACAGCACAGTCGTAGAAATGATAATGCTAAAAGTAATCAAAAAATTCTTAAAAAACGATTTCAATTAAAGATAGAGGTAGTTATCATGTTATCTGAATGGTAGATTTTGTAAATTATTAAACAAACAAATAGAAATAGCCATGCTTATTGAAATATACCAATATCCAGCTTTTAGAAGAGGATAAAGTTAAACTAACTCTAAATGATTTGCAATTATATATGTTAGAATATATAGACACGGAGCATCCATAAAAAGCCCATCAAAAATTTTTGTTATACTTAAAAGAAACTTCCTCTTCATAAAGTAATACTCATTTTTCTTTTCAGCTTCTTCTTCAATATAGATTGTTGTAAATTTATTGTAGATAAAGCTTTGCAATTAAGTCTTATTCAACTTTAACTTCTTCAAAACGCTAGACTGTATTTAATATTCTAATACACGTTCTTTATTCTTTTTATCTGATTTCTGTTATTCAGAGGGTATTTCTTTCTAAATTGAATATTTGCTTTAAGATTTAAGTCTGTTTTATTAAGAAAAATTAGATTGCTTTCTCTAATAATCGCTTTGAAAAGTATTCTTTCTTTAACTTTCTTAAGAATTTTATTTGATACTTAATTAAAGATTGCTTTTTAGTGTTTAAGAATTTCTGTATTCATCTATCCTTGACATAAATTAGCTTGGTTATTTATTAATTTAATTGAAATTATTTGGAGATTCTCGCATTATATTTTCTATTGATCTTTCATCAGTTTATAAGTTCTATTAAACCGCATATGTCGAAAGTGGATTTGTATTAAAAAATTCAATATCTTGATTCGGACTTCTCCCTTCAGTTAAGCCCGTTCCTAGTTTGAATAACTGCTTATTGAATTAACTATTATTTTATGCTTAATCTTTTTGAGTACTCTCTGTTTTAACAATTTGGGTTGGAATAGTTGTTTTTTAATTTAACTATGACAAATATGTATTTTATTGGGGACTCAATCTAATATTCTCTGGCATTTTCTTAACATACGTAGGTGTTTTTTTTATCTAATCATTGCTTTTTTGTTTAGAGTTAGTAGGCATTTTTTAAGAAATATTTTATATATATTAATCTATTTTTTTTTGCTATAATTCCTTCATTTGAATCCACTCTTCACGCACAACTTTATCTCTTTGCTCAATTTTTTAATTTTTTTGTCTTTGTTCTTTAATGATGAGATATGCTGCAAGATAATCTAAACAAACTACAACTAATCCAGCTTACAAATACTACTTTTAGATAGCGTAATAAGCTATTTTAATAATTTTTGATACCAAAAAAAATGAAAGCTAAAGACCAAACTAAATAAAATAATGATTGTATAAAAATGCATGAATGCTCATTATAATGCACGCATACTCTCCTAAACTAATAATCTATAAGATAATACATAATATTGCCTGTTTAGATATTTTTTTGGTTTGCTGATTCTCTTAATCTTTTTTTGAAAGTTAATCGGAATTTCTTTATGCAGATTTATTAACTTAATTAGTTTTTTGCCTTGTGAGCTTCCTTGTTAACATGAATACAGAAGTTGGCTATTAGATATAATTTTTAAATGATAAACTATATATAATTCTTTTGGTTTAATCTATTATATTTCTATTAGGTTATCCAGTTCTACAACACTAAAACGCTATTGAATATTCAAATTATCTACTTTTTCTAAGCTTAATTATTAATAAAAGTGAATAATTATTTAAATAACACTTATTTATTAGTTATAGAAAAGATTTTCAAGCTGTAATAATTGATTATACTCAAATTTATTAAAATATTAAAGGTTAGAAGTGATTGGAGATTATTTCAACTTATTTTTAACTTAAAATTTATTATTTCTCTTAATAATTAATTACATTCATGCTTTATAATTTTCAAATCGAATCTAAAATTTTAACATTTTATTTTTTTTAAATAATAATTAGAATTAAATTAAATTCATTCACTATTTTATCTTAATTTTTATTATGCAAGTATTAAGTAAAGTTGTATAAAAATATAAAGCTGATTATTAAATTTTAATACCATTCTAAAAAATATTTAATATTACTTATTAAAAATTTTTAATTATTTTCGTAATTTTTCATATTAAAATTAAAACAATATAAATTTCTTCTTATCAAAAATATTTAAGTATTAATTTCTAATTATAAAAATTTCAAAATTATTTTTTTTCTTCTAAGGGTCTTTGAACAAATGAAAAATTTTATCTCTCAAGATTATGAAATGATGAGAGACTAGTGGAAAAGGATTTTTTTTCTTCAATTTATTTTCGTAGAAAGTAAAGTAAAAGAATCTACTAAAAATATAATCTTTTTTTTAAATTAAGTGATATATATTTATATTGTTAAATGCTTAAAATATTAAATTTATTTTATAAAATTTTATTAAAATTATATTATATGCTTAAATATACTCTACTTTTAATTACTATTTATAATATTTATTAATTCTAACAATTTAAAATTTATTTATCTAATATTAAAATATTAAATGTTAATTTAGTTATTATTTAAAATGAAAAATGGATTATTAATGATAAGTCTTATTTACTCTACGATTTTTTAGTAAAGACAAAAGAAAATATATTTATTTTGCATAATATAAAAATTAAAACAGTAACAAAAATATATTTCAAAAGCTTTATCTCAGCTAAAATTTAAAAGGCCATTTCAATATATCTTAGCTTTTTTTCCAAAATAACATAATATTGATTTTTGGTGAAAGAAATTTAAAAAGAAACAATTTAACAAAATTTCTTCAACTATTTATTTAAATGAAAGGTACAGTAAATACTAAATAACTGGATAGTTTTATACAAAATGTACTGATTAATTAATTAGCTACTCTGAAGCTTTTTCTAAGTAAAATCAAGCATTCCTTTAAATTTTTAAAATATATTAATACATATTTATGTTTTTAAATGGTATAACAAAAATTGCTAAAATATTAATGAATGTGTAACAAATATGACGAAAAATCTTTTACATTTATATAATTAGATTTAAAGTGTATTTCTAAAATATTCAAAAAATCGTCATTGCCAAATAAATTAAACCTCTTTTTAGTTATTCTAAAAACTAAAAAAACTATCATAATATTATTATTTTAAATAATTTTTATATTTGAAAATTATTTATATCTATTTTGTATCCAATATATTTTGATTTTTCAAAATTCTTACTTAAAAGCTATTATTTCTTTAAAGTTGTATATATGTATTTATATGTATGTATGTAAATGATGAAAATTAGTAAGGCAAAAGTAAAAAATATGACATAACATCTTTTACATTTTGATTATTACATTTAAAGCATATTTATAAAAGATTGAAGAAACATTAACAAATAAATTAAACGTCTTTCTAGTTACTGTAAAAACTAAAAAAATATGATAATTTTATACTAAATATATAAATTAAT